>JAOPHQ010005124.1:85000-95000 GCA_030340625.1 Merluccius polli
GGAGAGTGCACTCCACCCTTTTCCGGTTGAGGACCATGGACTTGGATTTGGAGGTGCTGATTCTCATCCCGGCCGCTTTACACTCGGCTGCGAACCGGTCCAAGCGAGAGTTGGAGGTCACGGTCTGATGAAGCCAACAGGACCACATCATCCGCAAAAAGCAGTGACCCAATCCTGAGGTCACCAAACCGGACCCCCTCAACGCCCTGGCTGCGCCTAGAAATCCTGTCCATAAAATTATGAACAGGATCGGTGACAAAGGGCAGCCCTGGCGGAGTCCAACGCTCACTGGAAACAAGTCCGACTTATTACCGGCAATGCGGGCTAAGCTCTGACACCGGTCATACAGGGAACGGACAGCCCGTATCAGGGGGTCCGATACTAGTGGTGGATTTCCTCGTTCGTTTGCGCGAATCAGTTCGCGTCGTTCAGTTCGCCATGAAGAGTCGTTCGTTCGTTCGTTCGTTCGTTCGTTCAGTCGTGTTTCCGGTAGCGGTGAATCATTCAGTCGTTCAGTCGTTCGGACTCAGCTCCGCCCCTCGTTCAGTAGTTCACTAGTTCAGTCGTTCAGACTCAGCTCCGCCCCTCGTTCAGTAGTTCACTAGTTCAGTCGTTCAGACTCAGCTCCGCCCCTCGTTCGCCCCTCGCATTCGCGAACCGTTCGCGAATGCCAGCCGAGTCTGACCGACTCGGCGCCTCCCTCGTTCACAACATTCAAACGAATCACGAATGCAGTTAAGTTACCATTCAGAGATGAAGTTACAGTTCAACTCCGACAAACCAACTGGGGGAGGGTGGTTGATGTTAATAAATGTGTGAATAATAGCAAATACATCATTGTGTCTGGTTGAATATGTTAACATATGTATTTAATTTGAGTTAAACAGATTTATTTAATGTATGCATAATGACATGTCAGGATCAAAATGCCCCATTCCCCCAATTCAACGTAACCTTAGACAAACCAAACGCAGCGCGATGTGTGTGTGTGTGTGTGTGTGTGGGGGGGGGGGGGGGGGCGTATTGGATGTTTAATATATCAGCAAGATAATAGACTTGATTTAGCAATGATGAGTTTTAAAGTTAATGATGTACAGTTGTGTTTATTCTGGGCATATTTTATTTACTTTTGTGAAGATGGCCATTGGCCACCCCCACTCAAGACCAAGATCCACCAAGGTGGGGGTCCCGGCCGGCTCGCGTGCGTGAGAAGGAAGCATGAAAGAACGAGACAGATTGACGAGACATTCAAATGTATTATTAATCTGGCATGACACAGAAAATACAAAGACAGCATGCATTTACCATTTCACTGATATTTAAAGAAGCACTATGCAACTCGTTTATCAAAAATAACCTTAACCATGCAGGTTGAGAGTCGTTCTGATCGTTCTACAACACTTTCTGGGTTGTTTGGTGGGTGTTTCATCTCCCCCTCTTGGGTCCCCGCGGAAAAACAGAACATGCAACTTCATGTGGCCGTCCCGGCCACTTACGGATGTGACGCAGCGGAAGTATCCAATCGCGCCTCGAAAATGTAGTCAGATTGTAGTTTCACTGCTTTACGGTAGACCTGGGCGGGGGTGCTAAACATGGGTCCGGCTGAATATAAAGAGTCAGTTGCAAGGCAATTCTGGATCAATCGACAAATCCACTATGGATCCATCAAGACCCAAGAGGGGAAGGTCGGAGGAATCGAAGAATAAGAGAAAGGATTATGATAAACAAAGAAACCAGACACGAGTGAACATAGGGCGAGCTTATGCGGAATGGCGTCAACTGAGAGACTCGGTAGAATGCAAAACGGACGCCGACTTGGCTGTCTTGCTGCTGAAATTGTAAGTAGCCTACCCTTGGGTGAACTTCGTTTTTGTAATGTGGTTTGAGAGTCTGTTGAACTATGTGTTTTGCTCGACCGTTTTATTGTGAGCCCTGTATGTGTTTCGCTTGGTTGCTTCATGGCTAGCTTGCTAGCTAGTGAGGGTTTATCCTAGCAGTGACTTGCTACCACACATGTTTGTTTGCGGTCCGAATCCAGGTTCTCGTTGTGTATTACTATTTATTTATCGAAGTGGGGGGTGGGGGGCGTTGTCAATGAGTTTTTACGACAGTGTTGTAGGCCTATTCCGAAGCTGCAGGGGGAGCTCTATAGTGAGAAATGCGAGCCCAATTCCGGCGAAAACCCAGAAACAGCGGAGGAATAACCGAGTTGCATAGCGCACCTTTAAATACGATTGGCTGGCTCTCGTGAGTCGTGACGTCTCAGTCCTCGAGTCAATCACAGTCAGCGAACGACTCGCGACTCAGCGCCGCGAATGGGCAGCGCGTCAGAGACTCAGCGAACGAGACGAACGACGGCGAACGAGACGAACGAGAGCGGCGAACGAGGTCACTTCGTTCACTTTAAAGAGTCGTTCATTCGAACTAGTTCGTTCGCGAACGAGCCATCACTATCCGATACCCCGTACTCCCAGAGAACCCCCCACAGGACTCCCTGAGGGACACGGTCGAATGCCAAAACACATGTGGACTGGTTGGGCAAACTCCCATGCCCCCTCAAGGATCCTGCAGAGGGTGTAGAGCTGGTCCACTGTTCCACGACCTGGACGAAAACCACATTGCTCCTCCTGAATCTGAGGTTTGACTATCCGACGGACCCTCCTTTCCAGCACCCCCGAATAGACCTTACCAGGAAGGCTGAGAAGTGTGATCCCCCTATAGTTGGAACACACCATCCGGTCCCCCTTCTTAAAAAGAGGGACCACCACCCCAGTCTGCCAATCCAGAGGCACTGCCCCCGATGTCCATACGATGCAGCAGAGTCGTGTCAACCATGACAGCCCCACAACATTCAGGGCCTTAAGGAACTCTGGGCGGACCTCATCCACCCCCGGGGCCCTGCCACGAGGAGCTTTTTGACCACCTCGGCGACCTCAGCCCCAGAGATAGGAGAGCCCACACCCGAGTCCCCAGGCACTGCTTCCTTACTGGAAGGCGTGTCAGTGGGATTGAGGAGGTCTTCGAAAGTATTCCTTCCACCGATCCACAATGTCCCGAGTCGAGGTCAGCAGCGCACCGTCTCCACCATACACAGTGTTGACGATGCACTGCTTCCCCCTCCTGAGATGCCGGATAGTGGTCCAGAACCCCTTCAAAGCCGCCCGGAAGTCGTTCTCCATGGCCTCACCGAACTCCTCCCATGTCTGACCGGCATCCTCCCCCACCATCGTAGCCAACTCACCACCAGGTGGTGATCAGTTGACAGCTCCGCCCCTCTCTTCGCCCGAGTGTCCAAGACATGCGGCCGCAAGTTCGACGACACGACTACAAAGTCCATCATCGAACTACGGCCTAGGGTGTCCTGGTGCCAAGTGCACATATGGACACCCTTATGCTTGAACATGGTGTTTGTTATGGACAATCTGTGGCGAGCACAGAAGTCCAATAACAGAACACCACTCGGGTTCAGATCAGGGGGGCCGTTCCTCCCAATTACACCCCTCTAAGTCTCACTGTCGCTGCCAACGTGAGCGTTGAAGTCCCCCAGCAGAACGAGGGAATCCCCAGAGGGAGCACTTTCCAGCACCCCCTCCAAGGAGTCCAAAAAGGGTGGATACACTGAGCTGCTGTTTGGACCATAGACACAAACAACAGTCAGGATCCGTCCCCCCACCCGAAGGCGGAGGGATGCTACCCTCTCCTCTACCGGGGTGAACATACAGGCACCAAGCCGGTGGGCAATAAGTATTGCCACCTCTGCCCGGCGCCTCTCACCAGTGGCAACTCCAGAGTGGAAGAGAGTCCAACCCCTCTTGAGGAGATTGGTTCCAGAGCCCTTGCTATGCGTCGAGGTGAGGCGACTATATCTAGCCGGAACTTCTCAACCTCGCGCACCAGCTCAGGCTCCTTCCCCACCAGAGAGGTGACGTTCCACGTCCCTAGAGCTAGCTCGCCACCGAGCCCCACCCCCAGGCCTGGCTCCAGGGGGGGGCCCCGGTGACCCACGTCCGGGCGAGGGACACGGAAAACCATTTATTTTGTTCATCATAAGGGGTCTTTTGAGCTACCCTTTGTCTGGCCCCTCCCCCTGGACCTGTTTGCCATGGGTGACCCTACCAGGGGCATAAAAGCCCCCGACAATTGAGCTCCTGGGGGTCATTGCGACACGCAAACCCCTCCACCACGGTAAGGTAGTAGCTCAGGGAGGGGAGTAGTCTGAGTACTCAATCTGAGTACTCAGTTCTCAGTCTGTTTTCCCACGTCTTTGAGAGGAACTCGTCACTTGATATAAATATGTGGGACTTGACAATTGGGTATGGTACAACATTTCGCACTGGATATCATTAAGATTGAACTGAGCTTCATGTTTATTTGCTTGCACTGGCATTTGCAATGTACATGCACACACACAGGTTTAGCTGTCCATCGTTTTCGATGATGACACTTGCTCCAGGGATGGGGGGGGGGTTCAGCGACATTGCCACTGGTGCCACTTCTCATGGGCGTAGAGTCCGATCCTTGAGCCACACACTCGTCCGCAGATGGAGCAAGGGAAACCAGATGCCAGGGGGGTACCAGCCGCCCACTGGTGTCTCTGATGTGTCTCTCTCACGATCCGAGAGGCGCACCGCCTCTCGGATCGTCGGTCTTGGTTGCTTTGGTGTATTTGAGAAACTGCAGTGGCACAAGTGACCTGCCAGGCTGATCTGTCGAGTGCCAGAGTTTCAAGTTGCGTGAGGGGGATGTTCGCTCGCTTTAGGATGTCCCTGGTGTAAATCCTTGAAGCGCCGCTTTTGCCCTCCAGTGGAGCGCTTTGTGCCCATTAGTTGGCTGTAGAGGACTTGGCAGGGCAGGCGGTGTTCAGGCATGCGTATGGTGTGTCCTATCCAGCGCAGATGTTTTTTGGCCACAGCTGCTTCCATACAGATTGAGCCAGTGTTGCTGAGGATGTCTGTATGGGGGATACGATCTTCCCAGGACAGACTGAGGATCTTCTGTAGGCAGCAGATATGGAAGGCTTCAAGATTGATGATTTGCTGGTGGTATGGGGTCCATGACTCTGCCCCATAAAGCAGAGTGGAGAGACATACCACATTGTAAACAGCGACCTTGGTACTGACCTTCAGGTTACGGTTTTCAAAAACCCTGCTGCACAGGCATCCAAAAGATGATGAGGCTTTATTGATCCGGGTGTGTATTTCTGTGTCAAGGGAGCAGCATGAGGACAAAGTGGAGCCAAGGTAGGTGAAGTGATCCACTGTTTTAAGTGGAACACCGTTTATGTGAAAACTGGGGGGTGTGGGGGCGGGAGTGGTGAGATAGGACATGACCTCGGTTTTTTGAATGTTAACCTGTAGGCCAAAGAAATGATACAGACTGGATATTGTGTTGAGGGCGTGCTGCACAGAGTCCGGGCTGTGAGCTAAGACGGCACAGTCATCAGCATACTGAAGCTCACAGATTTGGCGGGTCTTTGTCCTTGTGTGGGCCTGGAGCCGACGGATGTTGAAGAGGCTTCCGTCAAGGCGGTATTCCACACCGTCTTCATGTACCATGACACGGTGGAGGAGGCAGGTGATAGCAGAGAGGAGGATGTTAAAGAGCACCGGAGCCAAGACACAGCCTTGCTTCACCCCAACTTTTACCTCAAAGAACTCTGACTGGATTTCTCCTGTGAGCACTCTGGCTTGCATCCCGTCATGCAGCTGCTGTAGGATGCTGAGAAACTTGGGTGGTACCCCAAGTTTGGAGAGGTGTTTCCAGAGCAACTCACGGTTGATGGTGTCAAAGGCTTTGCTGAGGTCGATGAAGGCTATGGAAAGGTCTTTGTGATGTTCTCGGCTCTTCTCCAGCAGCTGCCTCAAGACAAAAACTATGTCTGTCGTGGATCTGGTCTTCCGGAAGCTACACTGTGTTTCCCGGAAGCACAGTTTGCGCGATGTGCTCAACCACTCTGCTGAGCATGATCTTGGCCAGTGCTTTCCCTGCGATGGAGAGGAGAGATATTCCACGGCTGTTGCCGCAGACTGCTCTGTCTCCTTTCTGTTTGTAAATGACCACGATGTTAGCATCCTTCCAGTCCTGTGGGAGGGTCCCATGTTCCCAGATGTTTTGGATCAGGAGGTGCAGGCGATGCGTGAGGATGTATCCCCCGTGTTTGAAAACCTCTGCATTGATTCCATCAGGTCCAGCGCTTTTATTGTTCTTCAGCCCTGCAATGGCTTGACGGATTTCTGAGTAAAGTGGTGGGGTGTCCAGGTGCATGGTTGGTGGCAGGTCTGGGAGTTTATCCAGAATATGTGGGTCGACAGGATTAGTGTGGTTGAGGAGATTCTCAAAATGATCTGCCCAACCGGGCAAGAATCTCGTGGCGATCCTTGAAGAGCGTGGACCCGCCAGCTGATCGGCCTGGGGCAAACGCCCGCTTCCTCGGGCCGTACAATGCTTTTATGGCATCGTAAAAGCCTTGAGTGTTATTGCAGTCTGCCAAGTTCTGGATCTCTTGCGCCTTTTGCACCCACCAGGTGTCCTCCATAGTCCGGAGGGCTCACTGGGTTGCTGTTCTTGCAGCAGTAAAGGTGGTTTTAAGGGTGGGAGATCCAGGGCAGGACAGGAGAGCCTTGTGGGCCTCATGCTTGGTTTTAAGGAGTGATTGTATCTCAGCTGAGTTACAGTCAAACCAGTCCTGGTGACGTTTCCTTATCTGACCGAGCGCCTCTAAGGCTGCGCTATGAATAGCCTGGCGCAGAGCTGGCCAGTCAGCTGATTCCTCCGGGATCTTTTCGAGGTTTTCAGCAAGGAGCCGTCGAAGGTTGTCTTTGGTGGTGGGGCAGTTCAGCGCTGTACAGTTGAGTTTCTTGTTTGGAGCTGTCCTCGGGCCGCAGGGTTGAATGCTCATAAGTAGGTTGGATCTGACCATGAGGTGTTCAGTCCAGCACTCAGCTCCGTGCATGACACGGGTGGTGAGGACATCTTGTCTGTCCTTTTGAAGGACAATCACGTAGTCAAGGAGATGCCAATGTTTTGAGTGGGGGTGCTGCCAAGTGGTCTTAAGCCTGTTCTTCATCTGGAAGATGGTGTTTGTAATGACCAGCTGGTGCTCTGCACAGAGGGAGAGGAGTCTGAGTCCGTTGTGGTTCATTTTCTCCACTCCATGCTGGCCAATAACTTTACTCCATACCAGGTGCTCCGTGCCCACTCTAGCATTGAAATCTCCCATGAGTATGAGCCTGTCCGTAGCCGGTGTTTTCTGTGTTACGCCACATCCTGCTACACGGTCCAACACCCCCATCTAGTGGCTGCTTGTCGCCACTGCTCATCATTCCCCCAACACACCTGTTGCCAATCTGCAATCACCATTCCCTACTTAAGCCGGGGATCTGCAGTCAGTCGGTGCCAGTTCGTGCTCTAGTCTACCCTACCAGTTATCAGTGATCCAGTCTGCCTACCTCTTGCCGAAACCTCGCCTGTCCGACTACCCGCCTGTTGCCGAACCCCGCCTGCCTGACTACCCGCCTGTTGCCGAACCCTGTTGCCGAACCCCGCCTGCCTGACTACCCGCCTGTTGCCGAACCCTGTTGCCGAACCCCGCCTGCCTGACTACCCACCTGTTGCCGAACCCTGTTGCCGACCCATCGCCTGTCCGACTGCCCGCCTGTTGCCGACCCATCGCCTGTCCGACTGCCCGCCTGTTGCCAACCCCTCCCCTGTCCGACTACCTGCCTGTTGCCGACCCATCGCCTGTCCGACTGCCCGCCTGTTGCCGACCCCTCGCCTGTCCGACTACCTGCCTGTTGCCGAACCCTCGCCTGCCCGACTACTGCTTGCCTAGCCTGGCTTGTTGTTATTCCCTTTGTCCAAATAAATCCCACTGTCTTTTCATCCCGTCTCCGCCTCCCTGTGTTCAGCATTTGGGTCCACTCGTCCTGTGCCATAACAGTAAGATGGCATCAAGAGCTCTATAGAAATCCTCTTTGATGTTATGCTCGGCATCAAGAATTGGTGCATATGCACTGATGAGGGTGGCAAAGCGTTCCTTTGCCAGGGGAATGTGCCATGTCATCAGTCTTTCATTGATGCCGATGGGGGATTCCGGAATGCGCTGCAGCAGTTTAGACTTCATGGCAACGCCAACTCCATGATTACGGCGAGTGCCTTCGGGGACCCCCTTCCAAAAGAAGGTGTACCCAGCACCAACCTCTGTCAGGGAGTCCTCTCCATGTAGTCTGGTCTCACTGAGAGCTGCTATGTCGATGTTATATCTTGCGAGCTCAAGGGCCACCAGTGCTGTCCTGTGGTGGGGCCTGTCAGGAGTTTCGGCCAGGTCCAGCAGTGTGTGAACGTTTCACAAAGCAATGCTTAACTTATTTTTTACTTTGATTTTTTGACCACAAAGGGGGATGCTCCGACAGTTGCGGCTTACTGTCCGGAGTGTGAGGAGCAGACAATTGACGACCTACGTCTGGCAGGAGTTGCAGGGGGCTGCTGGTGGTCCGGTCAGTTGGACTCCGCCTGTGCCTGTCCCCAGGTGCAGGTTTTTCTTTGGGGTTTGCTCCCCTAGCCACTGTACCCTCCCGAGTTAACCCACGTGGCTGTGGGGTTGCCTTCTTCCGCCTTCCCAGCCGTTGTGGTGGTTCTCATACCCATCATCTTCCGCCTGCTCCGCCGTTGGGGTCTTAACTATTTACTCATAGCTGGAGCTATTTACCCATAGCTGGCACAGTGGTTGACGGGCACCAGGGCATTTCCACTCACTGATGGGCCTGCATGCCACATCTCTGGGGCCCACTGCTGCTCCGAGATCCCGTACAACTTAGCCTGGGACCGCAAGGGACCAGTTACCATGTGTGCCACGGGGAGGCGTGTATGAGATCTTGGCGGTGGAGAGGCTTACGCACTCTGCTCCTCTTTTCGCCCCTGAAAACAAAGAGCTATCTGGTGGCAGTAACTGAAAGCAGAGAGAAGCAAGCAGAAGCAGCATGCAGCATGCACTAACTACAAGCACTACTACTCCAACACTACTGCACATCACACCCTCTGTGTGCGAACACACACACACACTGCACACACACACACACACACACACACACACACACATCCATCCTAGCAAGTCTTGGGAGACAACTCAGTGAAATAAAATGAAAGGAAAAGTAAGATGGACAAGAACTTGGCTCTTGCAGCTCTTCCTTGTCCCCTGTGTGTGTGTGTGTATGTGTGTGTGTCAAGAATGGAAATTAACACCCGCCACACGCCATTTGCGGGTGGATTTGTATGGTGGCGGGTGAATTGTGTCACTTCACCCACCACTGTGTCGGGTAATACTTTCCAGTCAGGTCCGATCAAATTTGCATATTTAATACATTCGTCATACGGCCCCCTTCTTCTTCTACGCCTCTTTTGCTGAACTGCGACTGTCAACATCCGGGATAATATACCGGTAACCATAGAGAGAGATAATATGCCGGTATCAACATTCGGTATAGTATGCTAGGCTAATTATTGACATATAAAGAAAGAACTACTAGAGAAAGCGATGTTGCTTTCTCTAGTAGTATTCTGACGTTTTTCAATGTGTCTTGCACTTATTAAGTCATTGTTTCTTGTTCTTGTTTCTTCATGGTCTGTTTTCAAATGTTTAATTTCGAATGCATAGGCAGAGTATGAGTCTTCCTATACCGAGAGGATACATCTGTTGCATTTCAGTGCGCTGAAAAAACAAATGTTCCTATTGACTTATGATGGTGTAGCCATGCATGTTGTTATTAATGTTATTGTTAATATGTCAATTAGTTTTTTATTGAAAATACTTTGTATAGATGAGTTATCCCCAAACTTGACATCGTAACACCTTTGAAATAAACATGACTTAACATGGCAGATACCTGTGTATTGTTTATCATATGCGGTAAGAGTGTAAGATTGTCAACTCAGTTCCTTGGTAGCACCTACTTACAGTAAAAATCACTTCTGATGGAAAAAATGATGTGTATGAAAAACACTT
>JAOPHQ010005124.1:100000-342500 GCA_030340625.1 Merluccius polli
GCAGTGGGACTAAAGAGGTCCTACAGCCGATACACAAGTGTGTTCAAGCGGGAGGAGGAGGGAGAGCAAGTACCCTTCAGATCCTGTTCGCTTCATGCATGTGTGTGTGTGTGTGAGGTTCTATCTATGTAAGTCTTAAACTTAAAGAGCCCACTGAGAGCGTGCAGGCTGGAAAGTGGTGCAGCAAGGTCTCTCACCCTCATATACTTTTACTACACCCCACCCACTCCTCCACCCCCACCCCCCTCCTCCACCCCCACCCCCACCTCATCTCCTCCTCTTCTTCTCTTCTTCTCTGTCATCCTCGTACGGGAGTTGATAGAGCCGGCACATTTCAGGCGAACAGTAAAGAAACCGAGAGAGAAAGAAAACTAAAGTACATTTGGGGGGAAAGAAAAAACAAGATCCATTTTTTTTTTCTTTCGAAAGAGTAGTCTCCAAAGAATTCATATCGCCCCAACAAAAAACAGGTTACCTTTTGTCTTTGGAATGAGAAAATACGTTTTTAGGTTTCCTTTTTTAGGCAGTGCACGTTTTTATGTACATGCATGTACATAAAAACGTTAGTGGCCATGGTAACATAGGCCGGGTGTGTGTGTGTGGTTGTGTGTGTGTGTGTCATTTGAAGCGCTCAGTCTGTTGTCTGCGCAGAGCCGAGCGCACAGGGAGGTTGGCGCTTGATGTAATGAGCAAACAATACTGAGCTGACGCCAGCGGCGACACCACTCCACAGATATGAGTGTGAAAAGGGTGAAAGAAAATGCTGACTGTGTTGAACAAACACACCGCTATTTAAAGCACTTACTAAAAAAAATAGCTCTTGAGCTCATCTGCTGAGACGACACCAAATAAGAAATAGAAATTGTAGAAATTACAAGCACTGCTCTGCTTGGGGACCAAGCACTGCTCTGCTTGATGTTATTCCATTTTGGGGAAAATGTTACGGTACGAGAATCTAAAGACAAGGCCAGGACCCAAATGCAGATACGATAATAATATTTATTAACAAAAAGGGAGAAAAATGTAGAAAAACTCAAAATCGCACTTTAAGTGGAAAAAGTAGCAACGCAAATATACCACATGGGGCAAGTAACAAAAGAAAGACAAAAAGAGGAAAACAATGGTTGGTCGTCAATGATGCGAGGAGGGGGTGGCTGTGGTGCTGGTGGCTGAAGAGGGTTGTCATTAACGGGTTTGAGGAGGGACACATGAAACACTGGATGTACCTTGAGGGAGGCTGGGAGCTGGAGGCTGACTGCGCTGGGGTTAATGATCTTCTCGATCGGATAAGGTCCGATGAAGCGGGGAGCCAGCTTCCGTGACTCAGTTTGGAGTGGGAGGTCCCGTGATGAAAGCCAGACTCGCTGACCCACCTGGTAGGCTGGCGCGGGCATACGCCGTCGATCCGCCAGCCGCTTGTTTCGCTCCGCCGTCCGGCCCAGCGCCGCTCGTGCCTCCCGCCAGACCCGCCGAACCCTGCGGAACTGGGCTTGAACGGAAGGAACCGCTGACTCTGTCTCTTGATTGGGGAAAAGAGGGGGTTGGAAACCAGACGTCACCATGAATGGAGACATACCTGTGGCGGAGCTGATCAGAGAGTTGTGAGCGTATTCCACCCAAGGAAGATGGGTGGACCAGGATGCGGGGTGGCGAGAGGCAACGCAGCGTAATGAGGTCTCCAAATCCTGGTTGGCCCGCTCAGTCTGGCCGTTGGATTGCGGGTGGTAACCAGAGGTTAGGCTGGCAGTGATCCCTAGTGCCTTACAGAATGCCCTCCAGACCCGTGAGGCGAACTGCGGCCCCCGGTCCGAAACAATGTCCAAGGGGATTCCGTGAAGTCTGAGCACATGCAGGATGAGCAGGTTAGCGGTCTCCAAGGCGGTGGGGAGTTTAGGGAGGGGAACAAAATGAACCGCCTTGGAGAATCGGTCAATGACAGTCAAGATAGTGTCATTACCTTCTGAGACCGGGAGACCAGTGACAAAATCCACCGCTATGTGGGACCAGGGGCGTGGAGGCACAGGTAAGGGATGCAGGAGACCCGCTGGAGCCTGGTGTGATGATTTACTGCGGGCACAGACTGAGCAGGCGGCGATGAAGGTCCGGACATCTGTAGCCATGGACGGCCACCAGAAGCGCTGCTGGACCAGCGCGAGCGTCCGATGAACCCCGGGATGACAGGCAATCCGGGAGGCGTGTCCCCACACCAGCACCGCTGACCTGGCGGGAGGAGGAACGTACAGGCGTCCAGGTGGGCACCCCTCCGGGACCGAGTGTTCCTTAAGAGCATCGAGGACTTCCTGCTCCACCCGCCACCGGACCGCCCCCACCACACACACGGGAGGGAGGATCGTCCCTGTGTCACTCTCCCCCTCCTCAGGGGTGAATTGACGGGAGAGGGCATCAGGCTTGATGTTCCGTGAGCCAGGGCGGTAAGTCAGGGTGAAGTTGAACCTCCCCAGGAAGAGAGCCCAGCGAGCCTGCCGGGAGTTCAGTCTCTTGGCTGCACGAAGGTAAGACAAATTCTTATGGTCAGTCCACACAATGAAAGGCTGGGCAGCTCCCTCCAGCCAGTGTCGCCACTCTTGAAGGGCCAGCACCACTGCCAACAGTTCCCGGTTGCCCACGTCATAATTGCGTTCAGCGGGCGAGAGGCGACGAGAGAAAAAAGCGCAGGGATGTAATTTGTGATCCACAGGGAGGCGCTGAGAGAGAACGGCCCCCACCCCTGAATCTGACGCATCCACCTCTACCACAAACTGCTGCTCAGGATCTGGATGGGCAAGAACAGGAGCATTAGTGAACAGAGTTTTGAGCTGATCAAAAGCCTTCTGTGCAGGGGGGGGACCAAGAGAAAAGAAGCTTACTGGAGGTAAGTCTGGTAAGGGGGGCTGCTATGTGACTGTAGTTACGGATAAAACGCCTGTAAAAATTGGCGAACCCCAGGAAGCGCTGTAGCTGTTTGCGATTTTCAGGGACTGGCCACCCCGCCACGGCCTCTATTTTTGCAGGGTCGGCTCTGAGTTGTCCCTTCTCTACCACAAAACCCAGGAATGACACAGTGGATGCATGAAATTCACATTTTTCTGCTTTAACAAACAGTTTGTTCTCCAGCAACCTTTTCAGTACCTCTCTTACATGGGTTACATGCTCTTCTTGTGATCGAGAGAAAATCAAAATATCATCGAGATACACAAATACATTTTTGTCTAGTAGGTCTCTTAACACATCATTCACCAGACATTGAAAAACAGCAGGTGCATTAGTTAGGCCAAAAGGCATCACCAAATACTCAAAGTGTCCAAGGTGTGTGTTAAAAGCCGTTTTCCATTCATCACCTTCTCTGATTCTAACCAAATGGTAGGCATTACGAAGGTCTAATTTTGTAAACACAGTAGCATCGTGGAGAGGGCTGAATGCGGAGTCAATTAGCGGCAGAGGATATTTGTTCTTAATGGTGATGTCATTAAGTCCGGTATAGTCGATGCAAGGGCGCAGGGATTTGTCCTTCTTCTCCACGAAGAAGAAACCTGCGCCCAGTGGTGAGGAGGAGGGTCTGATGAGTCCAGAAGCCAGAGAGTCATTTATATAAGTCTCCATAGTGGTTTTTTCAGGCTTGGTCAGGTTGTATAGTCTCCTCGAGGGAAGAGGAGCACCGGGGAGCAGGTCTATGCCGCAGTCATAGGGTCTGTGCGGGGGGAGTGAACAGGCTGAGTTTTTACTGAAAACCTCCTTCAAATCGTGATAATCATCTGGGACATGGGTCAAGTCTATTTTCTCGGGAGTGTGCTCAGTGTCAGGAGTCTTAATGGCTAATGCTGATTTGAGGCAGTGAGCATGGCAGTACGTACTCCAACTACGGATGGTGGCGGTGGACCAATCGATGTGAGGGTTGTGCCGTTTTAACCAGGGGATGCCTAATACTACGGTGGTGAGCGGAGATTTGATGATGTAAAACTCCAGGTGTTCGTGATGGTTGCTGGAGAGTGTGAGTTTAAGTGGTGCAGTTCTGTGAGTGACAGTGTCTAATAGGCTGCCGTCTATGGCTAAAACCTCCTTAGGGGAGGACAGTGGGCTGAGGAGGAGGTTGTTAGCCTCTGCAAAGGCAGCATCCATGAAGTTATCATCCGCTCCTGAATCTATGAGTACTTGGACGGGGAGTGTTTGTTGTGACCCGTGCAGCATACCTGGTACAAGGATCTGGGAGGCAGAAGAGGAGGAAACTCGGCTCACCAGCGCCCCCCGACTTACTGGTGAGCCCCGTCTTTTGGCACCTCGGGGCAGGTTGTGAGGAAGTGGCCCCCTTTACCGCAGTAGAGACACAGCTTCCCTTTCATCCGTCTCTGCCTTTCCGTTGGCGTGAGGCGGGCTCGTCCCAGTTGCATGGGCTCGCAGGAAGAATCTGGATCGGGCCGAGGCTCGGGAGCGTTGGTAGGGGTATGGTCAGAGGAGCAGGCGGAGACCCCTGGGCTGGTGTGCCAGGAGACTGGAGTGCGTCGAGCTTGGTCTGATCTCCTCTCCCGCTGTCTCTCTCTAATTCTATTATCTATTCGTATGCTTAAATCAATCAGTTCATTAAGTGTAGAGCAGTCTTCTCGGACGGCTAACTCATCCTTAATGTGTGCTGCTAAACCTTTTTGGAAAATAGCCTGCAGTGCTGAGTCCCCCCACCCGCTACTGGCGGCCAAAATGCGGAAGTTAACCGCATACTGGGATACAGTTTGGCCACCCTGCTGTAGGTCTAGGAGCTGCCCCACTGCTTCCTTTCCTTTCACTGGGTGATCAAAAATAAGCTTCATCTCTTCTGTGAATGAGGTATAATTCCGCAGAATCTCTGACCCCCCTGTGCTGAGAGCTAAGGCCCAGGCGGCTGCCTGGCCTGTGAGCAAGCTAAGGATGAAGGCGATCTTTGACTGAGTTGTGGAGTATGTGGCAGGTTGCAAGTTAAATACTAGTGAGCATTGCAGCAAAAACTGTGAACATGTGCCTAAATCCCCTGAATACCTGGGAGGGATCGGGATGTACGGTTCTCTGGGGGTCAGCGAGGAAGCAGGTTGATCAGCTGGCGGTGAAGGACTTGTGGTAGGAGGCAGAGGGAGACGATCCCTCATATCGGCAAGCTGGCCACCCAGCTGAGCCAGGTTGGCTGAGATCTGCTGCATGTGACCCATTAATTGCTGCAGGGTCGCCTCGTGTTGGCCAACTACTGTCCCTTGTGAGGCTATGGCACGCTTAAGGTTCTCGGTCTCTGCTGGGTCCATGTTAATGGCCGGAAGATTCTGTTACGGTACGAGAATCTAAAGACAAGGCCAGGACCCAAATGCAGATACGATAATAATATTTATTAACAAAAAGGGAGAAAAATGTAGAAAAACTCAAAATCGCACTTTAAGTGGAAAAAGTAGCAACGCAAATATACCACATGGGGCAAGTAACAAAAGAAAGACAAAAAGAGGAAAACAATGTGGCAACTCAAAAAGGATCCAACGGATCTGATAGTTCTGGCTTAGCTCGAGAATGAAAGTTCAACAAAAAGAGTCCAGGGGAAAAACTGGAAACAAAGTAACAAAAGAATTCAACCTCAAAGGAGAATCGCTGGAGCTGGAGGCACGGAGGGAGAAAGCGTGGAGCAAAGTGGCGAGACACATGTGCTTGCATGGAAATCTTCCGGCACTGAAGTGACAATCCAGCAGGTAGAAATAGTCTTGTCTTAATGAGCAAATGGTGCTCAGGTGTGTCCTCACCTCTGCACTCCAGCACTGCAGGGAGAGGGAGAGAGGAGAACAGAGGGGGGAAAACACCCTCCAACACAGGGATCGTGACAGAAAATATACCTTTGTTAGAAGAAGAGGGAATGTGGCGCTTGTATAGTGTATAGTATGGTTTTTCTTCAGGAGTTTAAAAAAACAACTTGCTTTTTTTTGCATCTGGGCCCCTGTATGTACTCTAAATAAGTGGACATGAATACATCAAAGAAACACATGTAAAAGCATTCAAAAGTAGACACCTCTCTGCTCCTGCAATGGATATTTCATGACTAGCCTGCACCGATACTTTATACCAGACCATCATCACCACTGTGCCTTCTATTTTTACTATGTATAATTACCAGTGAAGTAACTGGTTAGCATTATTCATATTCGTATAGTTTTATCATTACAGTGCACTGCATTATTCATAGTTATATCTCATAATATTCACAATATCAGTTAAACTGCTCATAGTGGTGACTGCTAAAAACTATTTCATTCTGTCAATAATGGCTACACTGGTGATTACGTACGGGTGTGCACACCACACTTTAAACGCCAGCACCATGCCACAGATCTGCCTTTGTAGTTCTGTTTGCTGTTGATTTGTAATGATGTTTCCTGACTGTTGTAATTTTGTGTTAGCACCTTGGCCCGTGAGGAACGATATTTCATTCAGCCATATATAATGTATGTGGATGAATGATTATGAACAAACTTGCCTTGACTTTACACACCCATATAGCTGTATTACATGTAGAAGATACACTTTTGTTTTTTGTAAACAAAACATACACACATACATAAACCAACGTGAGATAGAGAGGGAGAGACAGACAGACAGACAAAGAATTGGGAGAGAGAGAGCGAGAGAGAGAGAGAGAAAGAATCAATAGGCATATGGGAAATAGATTAAATTGAACAGATTAGAAAGACAGCTAGCATGTTTTTATCTTAAATGTACTAGGAGTATGAGTGACCTTTATTTTGCCATGAGAAAATGCTCAAAGCATGTATGCATGTGGGTTTGTGTGTGTGAGCATCTGTGTATCCTTGTGTGTATGTATATGTATGTGCATGTGTGTGTTTGTGTGTGTATGTGTGTATGTACATGTGTGTGTTTGTGTGTGTGCATGTGTGTGTTTGTGTGTGCATGTGTGTGTTTGTGTGTATGTGTGTATGTGCATGTGTGTGTTTGTGTGTGTGCATGTGTGTGTGTGTGTGTGTGTTGCAATGTTGTGTTTGCCCATGTTATGTCTATAGATGTATTACATGTAGAAGATACACTTTTGTTTTTTTGTAAACAAAACATACCCACATACATAAACCCGAAGTAAGTAGAGTAACCAGGGGTCCATTTCACAAAGCAGGTTTAGTGAAAACCCTGCGTTTATTAACCCTGAACTGAGGGAAACTCTGCGATTTCCGTTTCACAAAGGGAGATAACTCAAACCAGAGAAAGAGGGGCAACTCTAGCCTGTTTCACAAAGAGAGATAACTTACGCTCTCGGTCAGTTACCGTAGTAACAGACTCTATGAACCTAACCTGGTCGGGACCAGGTTTTTCTCAATGGATCAATGTGTCTCCGCCCTCTTTCAGCCACACACGCCATTTGATTTCCTCATTCATTCAGTCAGCGAGTTTTGGCGTAGCCGTCTGTCAAAAATCATTTAACAAAATCAGAGTCAGTGCTATTTCAGAAGTCCATTAGGCACAGTAGGAGGCGACTTTTTCACGAACATGTCCTTTTGACCAGCGCTCGAAGTGGAAAAAATATTGAGACGATGTCCCACATTTTGATTGGCTCTCTAGTTTTCAAAAGTCAAACCACTGCAGGACAGATGCTTTTCTAAAATCTGGCTTTTATCCAATGGCTGTGAAGAAAGCAGGGAAGGCTGTCATTATGGGGCTGTGTTTGATATCAATAAAACTGCGCACACGTGGGTCAAGTGTGCAGGTTAACCTGCCAGTCACTGTCTTTGCTGCCCAATATGCCCAATGGGGGAAAATTGGAGTCACGTCGTCACCAAAGTCACAAGCTATGCATTATGGAAATGAAAAAGGAGATGCAGCTATAACAAAGACTGGGAAAAACATTATAGCTGGGTGAAGCTATAATAAGTTTTCATTTTTATTCCCTCCTGACCAGTTTCGATTTGTATTAATCTGGTTTTATTTTATCAAATATTTTATTTTGTGCCTCATTTTTGATGAAATGCAGTAGTTGGATTTGGATTAGGAGGATGAATTGAAAGACTTGAAGTGAATAATGCCTGCTGCTTTGGTTACGTATATGGTTCTTCTTCAGTATATGGTTCAGTATACGGTAAGTCTGAATAAAGTCTGAAACTTTAATTTCCTTTTATGCTTACTATATTTACTTAGCGTGAGAGTTGGGAATGTTGCATTCAAATAAAGTATATTTGTTAAGTCCTTCACATGCTAAAGGCCTAACCTCTACCCTGCATAGTCTATTGTGTGCTCCTGAATCAACCAAAGGGCAAAGCATAGAGACGTTACGACGTTACAAGGGGCAATAGAAATGTTAATTTTTTAAAGTTAAAAGTAAAGTTTAAAGTTTTTAAAGACATTCTATCAACATTTTAGACTACCTCTCAGCATTGGTAACGTGTCCCAACGTAACGTGTCCCACATTGTCCCACACAAACATACTCTTTGTCCCACATTTGGTTTGTTGGGATCTGGTCACCCTAGAAGTAAGATAGAGAGGGAGAGAGACAGACAGACCGACAGACAGAGATTTGGGGGTGAGGAGTTGGGAATACCTGGGAATTAGAGGTAAGTAAGTGTGTGTGTGTGTGTGTGTGTGTGTGTGTGTGTGTGTGTGTGTGTGTGTGTGTGTGTGTGTGTGTGTGTGTGTGTGTTAGTGTGTGTGTGATATCAGATTAAAACACACATGCACACACAGTGTCTACATGTTAATGGTATGCATCATCAAACCATATCCACAATATGTTTACTAAGACAACATGTTATAGCAGTGGATTTAAGCTGAATTTTTTACTGTTCTGATGGAAAAGCTAAAGATTGAGTCAACATTCGAATTGAGTGCATGCCATGGCCATGTGTGTGTGTGTGTGTGGTTAAGAACCCTGATAGATTCCCGCCCTTGCAGCTGATTAGCATCAGTGTTCCCAGATCAACACATCCATCTGCTGACTCATACGAGCATCTCAACAGCCATTCACATTTCAAGAAGAGCAGTCTTCATCACATGATCTTTTGACTCATGCTATCTTTCTCACTTCAAAGCCGCTTCAGCAGCCATAGTCACTATTTTCAGTAGCCAGTCATAAACCAGCACCATAAACTACACACAATTCCCCAAACAATCTGCTGCTTTTTTAATCACAACACACCTGCATATTTATATACCCGATTTATCTTATATTATATTATATTATATGGAGGGGTGTTGATTAAGTAAGGAATAATGGCGAGCCAGTCATTATTGCGAAATAAAGCCTGGGAGATGCAGGGTCTTGAATCACCAGGCTTATATGGCTACTTACTAAATAAATCAATAATTTGACACAAAATATTACAACAAAAAATGATTTTATTGATTTAAAAATTAATTGTATTGCTTCTGCAAAAAAAAAAAAGTCCATTAGATTCTACGGTTGGAAATAGCGTTTCTATAGCGTGAAGTCTGCTATTCAGAAATAACAGACCGTAGAATGCCGTAATTGACCAGAATCGAGTATTCAACAAAGCCATGTAATAATATATTATATTATATTATTATGACAACTTGCAAACTTGGTGGACAGGTGTCTGCTTTCATCACAAAGGGGCTTAAAAACTGTGCTAGTTCTCGGGCTACTTCATTGGGATAGTTAGTAATGTGCTGCACATTGCATAGTGTGCAACATCAATGACATTAAATGACTCCTGAGCAATTACATTTAAAAGAAAAGAAATGGACTTCGGCCACAATAAAAGGATGTCTGTGTGTGCGTGTGTGTGTGTGTGTATGTGTGTGTGTGTGTGTGTGTGTGTGGGAGGGAAGGGGTTCGGTTGAATGTTTGTTGGGTTGTTGATGCCCGCTCCTGGCATTTAAGAGAGTGACACTTTGATGTGGGTTTTATGATTCTTGGTAATGAGCAGACAGTAATTGCATTGTTGGGCTTTAATTGTGGCAGATTGGAACTGGCTCTTCGATAATGAGAAGCCACCTTCAAGACTCCTTTTCAATTATCCTGCCCCTCTAATCCTCATCACCTAAAGCGCCACACACACACACACACACACACACACACACACACACACACACACACACACACACACACTAGAATACACCATACACACACACACACACACACACACACACACACACACACACACACACAACTAACTCAACCACTGTGTGTTTTAGCACATCTAAAAGTAGATGCCCAGAGTTGTCCAAAACAAGTTAAGAAGCAAGGTAGCCTATTTCATTGCAGAGTTATGATATTGACATGATAACTCAAATCAAAGTATGTGACATACTTTGGTTTGGAAGCAGTATGTTTGAAAGGGGTAGATGTTAATATAACAAGTTTTTCTTTAAATTAGCTCAACAGGTATACAAGTAGGCTTCAGCATGATTGCAAAATATGCAGAACATTAATTGTATTAATTCGACAGGCTACTATTTCAGTTTTTTTAATACTTTATTTTCATGAAGAAGAATACAATCACACAGATATTGGATTATATTGACAATAGAATTACAATTGAGTCGTGTAATGATCGCCTAGTATTATTATTATATCTTTATAAATATAATACTAATATATATATATATATATATATATATATATATATATATAATATACATTTATATGAATAAAATAATAGATAGATTATGTTTTCTTTTTCTTTTATTCGTTTAGCGTTACGTTGTGATATCACGACGTCATGACTCCATTCATTCATTCTCTAGAGAGCTACTGACTTACCTGTGAAGCTGGACACAATACTGATATATCCTTACTTTTGTGCCTCGAATGTCTACAAAGACCCATTTGAAGTGCTACCTGTTAACATTCAACGTGTAGTTTTTGGTATGAATAAAAGTTTGCGTCATGTTTAATAACTTAAGAAGACCCGTGGAGCTCTACATGACCTCTACAATAAATGGTACAAATATGATAAGAGAACAGGACAAAAATAAGGAAAATACCAATAATAAACATAAAAAAGAGAGGGGTTTGAATAAGGACTACAAAAGTGATACATATGTTGATAGTTTTGATGGAGTTTTTGGTTTCTGATTTATAATGCATTTTTTTGTACATTTACACTTCAATCAGGAGAGACTAGTATAAAAAATGAACCATAACATGTATTGACAACAACACATTTGGATTGACAACACATATAGCGATTTGACACCATCAAATTATTCTTCATAGGGATGATGGATCCATGAAGTCTGCAGGGAGAGGAGATTCCCGCCTGATGGAGTCTAGACGTTGGTGGTGGTGACTATGATGAAATTCCTCAGCCCTGGAGGAGGCATCTCTTCCTCCATAGACAGGTGGAACCTAGTCCTGGAGGTGAAGGGGATGGAGGAGGGTTGCAACAAGTTGCAATGAAAACAATAGAGATGAGCATGAATGAGTGATGTACATATACACATTGCATGTTGGTGCGGACTGAACCTCAAACGGGGAGAGACCAGTAGCTGAGTTCTGAATGGTATCGTGCTCATGCTGATGGAAGCTTGGAAAGGGGAATGAAGTGAGCGAAATTGGAAATCTGTAGACTACCACCATAATGGTGGTAAACCCTCGGGAGACTGGCAGTTACAAAGTCCAAAAATCCATGAAACATGTGACATGGGGCGGTGTGAGGTGGGAAGGAGAAGTAGAAGACCCGATGGTCACTGACACAAAGTCTTGTCCCGGGCACATAATGCGTAGATAGAGACGAAGGTCCGCACATCCTCTCCAATGGTAGGCCATCAGAACATGAACTGGCTGAACTCTAGGGTTCTCTGGATACTGGGATAACCAGTCAGCTGGGAGGAAAGGGCCCACTACAGCACCTGGGAGCGAAAGCTCTTGTTGACGAAGAGATGATCTCGAAGAGCCCCTCCAGGATCTGCTTTCTCCTGCTGGCCCTCCCTCACCACAGGTTGAATCTCCCACAGAACAGGACCGATAATGTGGGCTTTAGGAATGATTGGATCTGAGGAAAGGAGCTCGTCGGAGGGGTCCCACTGGCGATATAAGGTGAAGTTGAAATGGTTGAAAAACAATGCCCACCTGGCCTGTCTGGGGTTTAACCATTTAGCACCTTGGATGTATGCCAGATTCTTGTGGTCAGTCCATACAATGAAGGGGTGTTCCGTGTCTTCCAGCCAGTGTCTCCACTCCTCTAGAGCCAATTTAACTGCTAGGAGGTCTCGGTTTTAAATGCTCTGTGGTGGTCAGGGGGTGGGAGTAAAATGCACATGGATGGAGCTTCTGGTCCTTGTAGCAGCGTCTAGAGGTGATGTCTGGAGCAGACACCATGGCCCCCACACCCACGTCAGAGGCATCCACCTGAACGATGAATGGCAGAGAGGGGTCTGAGTGTTTCAGGATGGGCGCCGAGATGAAACATTGCTTTAGCTCTTGAAGGGCTCTCTCTGCCACAGGAGACCAGGAACACTGCAGGTTGCAGGGTTCAGCGTACGGTCATGAGGGTGCTCCTATGCCTTACAACAGAGGAAGTGAAAGCCGGTGTTGTCCAATGTATTAAGCACCTTGAAGAAAGGGATCGAATCTATAATCGACATGCTTGTGGCGATGAATTAGCTGAATAATGAAGAGCTTTGACACTTGCTTACATCTGCAACCAGTTGCAATGACAACAATAGAGACAAGCATGAATGAGAGATGTATATATACATTGCATGTTGGTGCGCAATTGTACTCCTGTTTAATGCATGGGGTCCTTTAATGCATGATTTGTTGAGGGGCCAGGGCTTTCAATGACTTGTGAACTGATAGCATAGAACAGGGGTGGCCAACCAAACTTTTGCTGAATCCCACTTACCCCTACCCCTTTGTCTGAGTCTTCCCCTTGGCCCTCAATACAGAGTTGAGGGTGCTAGGGGTAAGAATGTTCCCTTAAGAAATGAGACACACCTCCATTACCATCGCGTCATCATTACTTGAGGCTCGCGCATAGATTTTAGAACACTATGGCCTCGCGGACTGCTACGTTAACAGAGGCGGCAATTGTAGCCGCATTAATAATCCAAAAATGCTGTCCTCACAAGTTATAATGTCTCTTGCCTGGGCCATTTTTCTGTTTTTACGCCTGTCTGCTGCTAACTAACGACACCAGAGGCGACGACTGTATCACAGACGCATATGTGTGCTGACTAATCAAATTATGGTACGTATAACTTCTTTATGTTGTTATTGTAGCCTATGAAATCTCGGCCAAATGTCGGCCAAAAGTCGGCCAAAGTTAGCCAGCCGGCGCAACTCAGCTGGAAATGTAGCACTAGGCTATAGCCTACGTTTCGTATGTGTTTGTAGCTACGATTTGAGGTAAACACATTAGTTTAACCATGTATGCCTTAATTTTGTGATGTCGTTTAAGGTTTTTATGCTAAATTCCACCCGATCGTGATACATGGTATTTTTGTTTCATAGCTGAGGTGCCGTAGCCTATGTGCTGTTTACTGGGACAGGGTAGACGTAGTAACTTTTTGACTCTATCGCATAGTGATCATTGCGGTGACGTGAAATAACGAAACGTTAGGAAATTCGCGAGTGAATTACAACCAAATAATCTGCAGATAGTCTGTTTCATTAGCCTACAATATCTTACAACGAAGTGGACAGGCCTACGTCTGTCTTAAATAAACATTTATTGGTAGCCTAATCCCCGTGCTGACTGTGTTCAGTCAGAATTGAATAGAGTGAAGATTTGTCTTGCCATCAGAACGCTCAAACACATCTGAGAAAGCCAAACCATTACAGGAATAAACCATACAATGTAGCCTATGCATTTTTTGAAGTATGTGGCTTTGGTTAAAAGCGTCTGCCAAGTAGGCTATATAAACATAAACATTAACATAAACCAAGGCACCAGGCCTAGCCCATTTATTTATAATGACACTGACTTTTAATTAAACTGCTTGTAGGCCGAAATAGTTTTCTTTCTTTTTTTTGTCAGTGCCGGGTGAGTTAAGAAATGTTAAAGTGGTTTGAACATAGGTCTTTGTGTTTCTCCAGGTGGATCGTCCACCTATGTACTGCAGGGTGGATGCGACTGTGCCCATCCTGCGCATATGGCGCAATGAGGGGGCTGAACTGTGGCAAGACCTTCGCCTGTCCAGACGTGCCAACAGCCGAGCAGAGGCTCCTGGACAGGGGGCAAGATCATGGTTGGGGGAATTATCTCGAGGTCCTTATTTACACCTATTGGCTTGCCCATGGACTGTCATACCGGGTGGTATCCAGTGTGTTCAGTGTACCGAAGGCTACTGTGCACAGAGTCATACACCGGAGGACACAGAGCATTTGGAACAATTTGAGCAGGGTGATCTCCTTCCCACAGGCCGAGGAGCTGCAAGCAGTAGGAGAAGGGTTTGCAGAACTCTCAGGGACCCCTGCATTTGCAAATGTCGTCGGGGCGATAGAGGGCAGCCATATTCAGATTAAGCCACCACAACTACATCGACTATCTAAATTATAAGAACTTTTATTCAATTAATATGCAGGCCATATGTGATGCAAAAGGCAAATTTCTTGACATTTATGTGGGCTACCCAGGGTCTGTCCATGACACAAGGGTTATGAAAAACAGTGTTTTTTATTTGACTACCAGGTATCCGCCACCGGGTTACGTTCTTTTAGGTGATGGTGGGTACCCCTGCCTCCAGACCCCCATATGTCTGTTGACTCCCTTTAAAGAGCCGGTGATTGGGCGGGTGCGGCAGCGCTTTAGTTACCGTCAATCCAAGGCACGTAGTATTATAGAGCAGGCCTTCGGCATGATGAAGACAAGGTGGAGGTCAACCCTTTTCCGGGCCCTAGAAGTCAAGCCTACCTTTGCCCCCCAGGTCATTGCTTCCTGTGCCTTTTTACATAATGTATGTTTAGATAATGGGGACACACTGGATCCTGATGAGGACATTACCAGGGATGACAATGAAACACCGGGAAATCATATACGGGACACACTGGCTGCCCAAGTCTCTATGTAAATTATGTAAATATTGTTTTTCTAGTTACCTGTTGGTTTTCATGTTCATACCTTGTTATTTGTTTTTCGAGGGGAGGGGAGGGATGGGATGGGATGGTTAACAATAAATGTTTTAAAAATTATCTGCTTCATGTAGCATTAATCACACCTAGAAAAACTTTTTTAAACAAGAATATTTAATTAATCAACAGGAAACATTAACATAAGAACAATAAATAATAATAAATAACAATAGCAAATAATAACAATAGATAAATAAATAACAATAGCAAATAGCAAGAATAAATAACTAAATATTAGTAATAAATAGCAAGAATAGATGAATAAATATTATAAATAAATAGCAAGAATAAATAAATAACACAACAAGAACATAGGAACAACAATCAACAATAATTAAATCAACAATTTAAAGTTTCTCCACCATTCTTTCAAAAAGGGCCAAAAAACGGTCAGTCTTGGCCTCGGTCTCCTCGCGGCAGTTGTTCGGCCAGGGGTTTGGACCTCCTTCTAGATGGAATGACTGGGGTGCTGGGTGATGTCGGAGGTGACTAGGAGGAGGGCTCCACAATCTCCTAAAGAAACAATGCAAGTCATGTGTTAGAAGTAATTGTCTTAAGTAATGTTCAGCTAATATCTCCTAATGAAACATGTTTGCATAGCAGTGAAATTCATGAAACCACATAAACCTCACCGCCTGCAGAGGCTCCTGGACAGGGGGCAAGATCCTGGTTGGGGGAATGATCTTGAGGTCCTTATATACACATTATTGGCTCGCCCACGGACTGTCATACCGGGTGGTATCCAGTTTGTTCAGTGTACCTAAGGCTACTGTGCAAAGAGTTCGGGTGGCACAATGCATACGGAACAATTTGAACAGGGTGATCTCGTTCCCACAGGCCTATGAGGAGCTGCAAGCAGTAGGACAAGGGTTTGCAGTGACCCCTGCTTTTTCAAATGTCGTCGGGGCGATAGACGACAGCCATATTCAGATATTCGGAAATTCATTAAACCACATAAACCTCACCATGAGGATAGTCATGGGGTCCAGTGATGACACAATGACCGGTGGGTCAATTGCTGGCCGGGCCCCAAGAACTTCATGCATGATGTCTAAGTTCTGCCACGTCGCCACAGTCACCTCTCCATTTTCGGTCCCCAACCCAGTTTTGGGAGTCCTCAAATCCTGAAATACACACACACACACACACCAGATACTCAATTACAACAAACACAACAGTCTCGTCTGGTTGATACATTCATTAGGCAATTGGTAATCGTTTATTTTAAACTGGACATCACATACCGTGTACTTCTTCTTAAGGTTTTCCCACTTTTTAGAAGCCTGTTGCCCAGTCACTTTATCCTCCAGCCCAATTTCTTCCACAAATATCCTGCATCAGCCAATGTACAGATCAACGACACAGTCATTCAGTAGGCTCAACACAGAAATACTAATGTAGAAAACAGACGCAAGAATGAAAAGATTGAACAACGAAAGACTCACTCCTACTGTTTCTTTGCCCCCATCTTGGATTTGAGAAACTCCTTCTCCTTGGCCGCCCTGAAACGTATCAGCCGCCTGGTCTCCTCTGGTGTCCCTGAGGTAAATAGGAAAATAGCTAACGTCAGCTTGACAGGCGAATCATGTAGCATAAGTATACTAGTTCTACCGATATCAAAGCAGTGTGCCGGTATAATCAACCAAGGAATAGTAATAGTAAGCAAATTCACTGCCCACTAATTTCACTTAAAACCTTAACGTGTCATGGTTATCGGATATCTTATCTAAACATAGCGATAGCAGCTAGCTAGCCAGTAGCCACCTATACGAAAGGAACACCGGCATATTAGCATCGGCTCAACTAACTAGTTTTTCAAAACAAACTTGACTAGTGATTCAAAACAAACTTGACAATTAAAAACCGCTCTAAAATAGTATCATTACACATGACTGCCGTAATTAAAATGCTGAAAATACTTACATTTGTGCGAGTCCTTTGCTTGAGCCATCGCTGCCTGAAAATTTGCCAGCCGGTGTTTTAATGACAGGTTACGTGCCGCGGGGGATGCTGGGAAATTCCTCAAAGCCCTCCCTTTCAAGTGTGGTCCTATGGAAGCTTCATTTCAAGGGCTACATAGCCCTATGGCTTGGCCCTAGCCCTTAACCCAAATAAGAATTGGGACAGCCCTACCCCTCACATGAACGGGCAAAAGCAAGGGGGAGGGGGAAGGGGTAGGGGGAAGGGGTGGAAATGGGATTCAGCATAAGAGCCAAATGTTTTACTGTGTTACTGCAAAGAGCCACATCATACACACAGGCACACATGAACATCCCCCCTATCCCTTCCTCACTCACTCACACACACACACACACACACACACACACACCTCTGTTCAGCCAGTGAAGTGGCGCTGAAGTTTTGAAGCCTTGAAATGCGCTAATGACGCCTGGCATATAAGGCAGAATGGCTTGCCATTACGTTCAACAAAACAATATAAACTCTCCCACTCTGTTAAAAACGTCCTGTGTTCAACTTCATATTTTCGTTTTACTGTGCATTTTTTCCCTGCCATTTTCAGAGCGAACTTGACACAAATGGTTTCCTCAACAATAAGGTTTTCCCTCCCTCCAAGCCCCTTAGCACACATAGGAAGCGTCGCGCTGCGGCGCGTCAACAGGAATATAGTCGTCTCCGGAGCAGAAGAAAAACAAAAGAAAAGAAAAAAGCGCCTTTTCGGCGGCACTTGACGCGCGGCGACGCTGTGAAATAGGACAGTGGCATGAAGTGTAGCGGGGCGGCGCGCGCCTGCCACCGCCGGTGTGGGGGTGTACATAGACAATAATGGGGGCGGCTGTTTTGATGCGCGCCGTTCGGCGCCGGTGTGTTTTGGACTTTTGTTTTATGTCGAGCCTTCGTCGCCTCCGTCATGGTGCTAATTAGCCAGTTCACGTGGGTGTGACGTCACATCAATGCCGATCGGAGGTGAAGCCGATTAGTATCGGGTGTTAGCGGGTTTACATAGGGTTTTTTTGGGCAGTGTGAAAGGGGCGATACACAACACAACATTATATATGAACGTAAGAGCCGCATGAAACCAGGCAAAGAGCCGCATGCGGCTCGGGAGCCGCGGGTTGGCCACCCCTGGCATAGATCGATGAGAAATAGAGGGGGAACGTCGTCTCCTGATTGAACTTTTGCTTTAGCTACATTTGTGCCTGTGGAATGTAGCCATCAATAAAGTTACATTTCAACAGGCTAGACGAGTAGCCAACAGAAATACGTCGTCCGCTGGCTTAAAACTGGTCACATTGAAGAAATGTATTTGTATTTGCCATTTTCTAAATTATTATTCTATTATTCTATGTAATTGATGGTTGTTTTTGTTTTCTATAGATGTTAAAAGAAGATCAATGACAATAACATATGAGCATTGTGGCTGGTGATGTTGGATTCTGGGGGAATTATCCATCAGTGTTGCATATCGGGGATGGTATACTATATAGTATATGAGTAAAAGTTACTGTGATAATGGTCGGGCGATGGCGCACACCATACTCCAGTTATTGTACGACGCTGACGGTAAATGTATCTCATACACATACTGTGTTTCAGTGGAATTTGTTATGAAGGTTATTATTGTTTTTAGCACCTATTCAACTAATTTTTGCATTTTTTAACTTCTCAGGCACAAAGACATGCTTTAATGTGTGATGATTGTAATGTTCCAAAAAGAACATTTTCATTTTACCTTTTTTTTGGGGTGAGGGAATGAGTAGGCTATTGGCCTCAAGACACAGATGTTGTCTGTGTGTGGGCAGAAGCCTCTATGTAAATGATTAATGTTATGTATTGGCTTATGTTTTTTTTTAAATGAATGTAGGCTACTATTCAACAAAACAGGGTTTTTTTTCCCTTGGTGGTTCTAGTAGTGTAATTTATACCTATGGGTTTGGCTGGAGACGATAAAGTGATGAGAAGCGATCAAAGTCATAGCAAGCCACCATCCTCCCTCCTGCCGCGTGTTTTGATTCGAGACTCTCCTCTCTGAGTAGAACCGCCCTCTGGGTGGCAGTGGCTGGACCACTGAACCCCGAGATGGAAATCTCCCCCGCAGACTTCAATTAATCTCCAAAACACCAATAATTAATAACTTTTATGCACCATCATTTTTTTTTATTTGGGAATCCCTTTATTTGTCCAAGTGTTCTTAAGGAATAATTAGCAGGGAAATTAAACAGAGAAAGTAATCAAAGTTGAAAGCGGCATCTGTATTTAAGATGTTTTGTTGATAATGTTTCTTCAGCGAGGTCATCTAAAAACCAGTGATTTGGTGCACAACCCTAAGACACCACCACAGCAAGGGAGAAAGGCTGCAGGCAACACACACACATACACACACACACACACACACACACACACTGCGTAATTACAAATGTACTCCAAGTCAAACACATAAACTCCATTCAACCATTCAAAATTAAAATAAATGACCCATAATGAATGTCTAGTGTTGTGCCTCTTAGGCACGTCATAGACGGCGAATACATATTTTAATTGCAATAAATGTCCCAATCTACATTTCCAAAGAAAGTCGGCTCAACTGTTGAATGTACATGCAGTATGTTCGCAAACGTTATTTGCTTGATACATCTTTCATTATTTGTCACAATTAGCTGTTTGTTTCTCTTTTTACACCCGCACACACACACAAACAAGCACATACGCACACACAAACACACAGCATAGGAAGCACACACACACACACACACACACACACACACAGGTAGAAGTGCCACGGGCCAAAAAATAAAAACAAGATTACAGGGTCCCTGTAGACGACACCTGCCAATATCTCTTTCGCTTTGAGGCAAGTAGTGAGTGATTCATTACACACACACACACACACACACACACACACACACACACACACACACACAAACACAACATTTACAAATCTATATAGGTTATGCATTAATTTAATTCGTCCAATCCAAAAAATAAAACGTTCTAAATTCTCTTATCTATTTTCCAAGTACTTCTCCTCTCATTCCATGTTCTTTTATTTACTTAAGTTTTGATGCAGAGGTCCCCATTCAATTGTATGTGATGGCACAACCTTGTAAGTCAATTAATAGCTATGAATTGAGTGTAATTTGTTATAAATGGCATAACCAACTGTCAGCTATTAGTGAGTGAAATGCTCTGTGAAAATATCTGTTTCTATTTCATTCCTACTGACTGAGGCAGTGCTTTAGCACTGGATGTATCCCTCTCGCGCACGCACAGGTCGAGTGCGTATACCAACGTAGTCACATTATGACCATGGATGATGTAGGGCACTATCCACCCAATAGCATAAATGCCCCCGTCATCCTGAAGTTTGTCCCGTTTCTCTTCTCGCAGAATTTCGCAGTTGCAGTTTGGAACGTAAACAATTCAAAAACTGTTTGATTAACTGGTGGCTCTTCACGCTAGAAGCCTCGCAACCAGAAGGTTGGGGTTACGGATCATTCGTCCTCCAGAAGCTACGGCATTGCCAAACCAGTTGCAAATTATTATTAATTGCCAGAATGGCAGCTCTGAATGGCAGAGCCGAGATATTATTTACGCCCGTAGACTGAGTAGAATGGTGGGCTTGGTAGAGGGTTTCTCCGCTCACGGACCGGAGAAAGAGTCGGATTTGGCATTAGAGTGTTCCCCACTCAGAGACCGTAAAGTAGCCGGCTCGGCAAGAGCTGAGACATTATTGTGCCCATAGACCGATAGAATGGTGGAAACCGGAGGGTCTATCGCTCCTGTCTGGAGATGTTGGGGTCCCATTTGTGTAACGCCTGCATGGCCCCGCTTCAGCCAGATGATGGCCACGTGGAGTGCCCCGTATGCCTGGGTGTGGAACACCTGAGGGAGGGGCTGTCAGACAGGGCATGCATGAACTGCAGTTTCATGCCAAGGGCTGCAAAGTTAGCCAGGCTAGCTGAGGTGGAGGCTCTCCTGCTTTCCGAGCTACCCCCATCTGGCATGGTGGCTTTTACCCCCTGGCAGGGTGGACACCTTAACATCAGAGTTTGCCCAGATTAAAGCCCTGCTGCTTAATCTGCAGCCAGAGGGAACCTCCCGAGCCGGGCCCCCCCCCCCCAACAACCCTCGAGTGGGAGGAGGATGTTCTGTCCACCAGAGCCTCCTGCAGTCATTTTGAGGAGGTGGGGGCCGAGCAGGAGGAAGCGGGGCCTGCCTCCCAGATATCATATACTAATTCAGAGCAGGGGATGGTGCAGGGCTCCAGAGGCCTGTTTCCTAAAGGGGGCTCAGCGGCAGATGCCCCCACAATTAAGGAGAGTTCCTTCATGGGACTTGCCGTTGGTGCTGGAAGCCCTTTGTCAACCCCATTTTGAGCCCTTGGGGCAAGGCGAATAAAAATGGCTAGACATGTCTGGCAAGACAGCCTTCCTGCTAGCCATTGCGTCAGCAAAGCGGGTGGGGGAGCGCCACACCCTGTCCGTGAGCCAGGCTTGTATGAGCTGGGACACTGATGGTTCAGGGGTGGCCCTGTGGCCGAACCCCTAATTTTTACCCAACAGGATGTCTACCTCTCATGCCAATCAGTGCATCACACTGGCGGCATACGATCCCACACGCCAGTCGGGCAATGGGGATGAAAGGGCAGTACTACTCTGCCCAGTGTGGGCACTCAGTTGGTATATGGAAGCAACATCTGGCTTTCGCCAGTCTGATAGTCTGTTTGTCTGTCACGGCAGACACAAGGGGCCACGCCTTGTCCAAGCAGAGGCTGTCCAACTGGATTGTGGAAGCCATCTCTGAGGCAGCCCGTGCCTTTTAATGTTAAATGCCATTCCATCAGGAGCGTCTCCGCATCCTGGGCAGCATTGGGGGGTGCACCCCTAGGGGACATATGTGCAGTGGCGACCTGGGCTTCGTCATACACCTTTGCCAGGTTCTACAGGGTGAATGTCGCTGCCCCCCACGCTGTGGCAGCAGCTGTCCTGCCTAGGCCGGCAGCCTGCTCTCAATGAGGTCGGTGCATGATTCCTCGTGACTTCGTTGGTATTAGCCATCCAGTACTAAAGCACTGGCTCTGGCAGTCAGTAGGAATGTAATACGGAATGTAATAGTCATGTAACTACGGTTCTATGAATTCCGGATGACTGCCAGAGTTCTCTGTCACTCGGAATCTGGGCCTCGAGGAATCCTGCACCCACCTCAAGGGACAAACATCAGGATGACGGGGGCATTTATGCTATTGGGCGGATAGCGTCCTACGTCATCCACGGTCACAACGTGACTACGTTGGTATACACACTCGACCTGTGCGTGCGCAAGAGGGATACATCCAGTGCTAAAGCACTGCCTCTGGCAGTCATCCAAAATTCATAGAACCGTAGTTACATGCGTAACTCTCGTTCTAGGTGACTGGGCCTGTTAGATCTTAGACCACTCCCGGCTCATTTCTGACCAATCAGGGCATCTCTTCCCTGATTCTTTGAGGGAATCCATCTTGCCTGTCAATCACAGGTGCGTGAATGCAACACTTCTCAATGGCGAAGAAAAATAGGGATGAGACATTTTTCTTTGGTTGTTTAGTTTCAAAATCTTGCTCTCTTCTGCTCTTTTCTGCTCTCTATCTATTTACAACTCTCAAATTGTACCTACAGCACCTTTAAGGTAGTTAAATGTTAATGCAAGTGTGTTATATATTTATTTTTGCCATACCTTGTAAAATCGATGAATATGTTGAGTGGGGAGAAAAGATCAGTCTGCATTTCATATTGTGTCTAAAGCAGGTCCAAGCTACAGAGGTTGTCAGGGCATGATGCCAGTTTAACCCATCGAGGATCTAAAGGTCAAAACTGTTCACCAATCATAGATTTATTCTGAGTAAGCACCCCTAAGCACTGTACTCGCTGTGAGTAAGCACCCCTAAGCACTGTACTCGCTGTGGCCCGTGTGTATATTTGCATGTGTTTGTATCATATCTATACCAGTGCATATGTGCGTACGGCACATACGTTTGACATTGTTGCTGCACCGACTCTTCCTGGGCCTGAGATACCGTGATAGATGGAGAGACGATTAACCTCAGCAGCATGAACGCATTGCTGTATATTCTATTGAATTTTCAAGTCTCCCCCCCTTTTCCATCTGTCCCCTCAATTTACGCTCCTTCCTGAATGTTCCCTCGGGATGGATTTCAGCTCATCCGTGCCCCCCCCTCTTTCCCTCTTACCTCCCCTCTCTTCTCTTTCTCGCTAACCTCTCTCACTTCTCTATTCTCTCTCTAACCTCCCTCTTTTCTCTCCTCCTCTCTCGCTCTAATTCCTCTCTCTTTTCTCCCTCGCTCTTCTCTCCTCCTCGTCTCTCTCCTCTCTGATGAGAAGGGATAGTGGCGTTACAGTGACTGGGGATTGAACTGGAGGGTCGGAACAGTGAGGGACACAGTGTGTGTGTGTGGGTTTGTGTGTGTTGACACGTGTGACAGCAGGTCTGCTTGTGGTAGAATCCCCCCGTTCCGCTAAACATTCAGCGTGTGTGTGCATTCAAATATATATGTGATTGACTTCCAAGAGTGGGTGCATGCTTCCATTTGATAGAGTAATGATGTATGCGTGTGTGTGTGTGTGTCTGAATATACATGCAAATAAAAGAGAAATTATATGGTGAGCTTGTGTGTGTTGTCCTATCAGGTTGAAGTAAATGCTCTGTGTGTGCTTCAAGAATGGATTATCTACATTAATGTGTGTGTGTGTGTGTGTGTGTGTGTGTGAGAGAGAGAGAGAGAGAGAGAGAGAGAGAGAGAGAGAGAGAGAGAGAGAGAGAGAGAGAGAGAGAGAGACTGTGATGTGTTTACCTTGAGGGAGGTGTTTCATGTTTGTGCGACTGCCCAATGAATGTGTCACCAGTCTGTAATATTGCTGTCTTGGCTATGGTCTACACTGGTTGCTGCTGATGTACAATTTCATTACCAGGAAAACAGAACATGTAATCTCATCACATTTGTCAGTGTCAAACATTTATTACGAGTGTAAATATATTACATTTTGTGAGTGGATACAGCTGACTGGAATTGGTTTTGTAAAATCATACTCCTTTTGAGAAAATAAGAGCCCCCTATGGCAGTGGTTCACAACCTTTGACTTTAGTTGTACCACTAACTTGTCATCAAGTCCTTTCGCAGACCACCTCATATGCAAACGTTAAACAATAGATACATACACATGCAGTGACTGAGCAAAGAGTGCCAATGCCCCTTTACACACAATTATTACTGCAAGAAGGCCATGGCCAGTGGGAAGCAGTGGCAAGAAAAAGTCAGCAACGCTTATGCTCCCAGCGTGATTATTTAGCAAACACAATACAAAATGGAAAACAATGGAAAACATATGATGGAATGCACAAAGTGACACTATTTTTTAAATAATAACAAGCCATTATATTATATTTGCTGAACAATATTTATAATATATTTATTTTCAATTATCTATATTATTATTATAAAATCCCACATACCACCTGCAGTACCTTCGCCTACCACAGGTTGAAAAACACTGCCCTATGGCAATGTTTTGTCAAATGTAATTTCATGAACAGCTTCTCTGATCAGCATCACAAGTGTTTTTCAATTTCGCATAAGAAGTGGAAATCAGCGGTTTGTTGAGAAAGAACACAAATGAAAGCTGCTCACAGCCTCAAAAGGTATTCACAGCACGCACCGCCAACCCCAGCGACCCCAGCAACCACCCTTTTCCGGCAATTTGGAAAGTGGGGGCACGTAACTAAGGAGCGATGAGATAAGTGTCCCTAAGCGATTTGGAGTAAATCCGAGTGATGGTTTGAGAGTAAATGCCATTTATGTGTGATTTTGAGCATTAGCGCTTAGCTTAGCATTTATTCAAATTGACACTGTAACATTATTTTTTGAGCTATTCTCATTTGGGCCAGCGGTTATTTAGAAGAACATTTTCCCAAAACATTCACTGTTCAGAGAAATCTATCCAGACGGACCTTATGGGTTCAAGAGGCAAAAATATTCAGTATGTCAAATAAGGCCAATATACCAAGTTTCAGAAATGTTCTTTAATTGGGGCGGCAGGGCTGAGCGTTTAACTTTGACCACTAATTATAGCGTCCCCTATGGGCACAGTGGTACCAAACTTTTTGGAGAACCATTATCAACCGGCGCAGACCAAAATGCCTCTGGATGCAATTGGATAGACCTACAACTAATCACAGCAACAAAACGTGTGACGTAAATTACATTTTTACCAAATCCTGTCGGAAGTACGGCAAACATATCTTTATCAACAAAAGCTTTAACTGCATTTGTTTATTCTTCTTTTAGAGAAAATATACCATCTGTGTCGTTTAATACTGTTGTGATAGCGGATTTAACAGACTGTTCACATCAGTGGCAGCCATCTTTGTTGTTTACGAAAATGCCTTAACGGCACTCCACTGTACAGTCATTGAATCAGACCTGCCCCATATTAGATGAGCTGTTGTGATTGGCCCGACCAGGGCCAAATCTGTCCGGACTGGAGGGGGGCCAGATGTATCTGTCTGAACAGTAGGGGGGCCAGATGTATCTGCCAGAGCAAATAAAACATGAGCTCGCAGATTCATCTGGTTCCGAGGCTATACAAAATACCTTTTAATAAAGGACATTGACAACATACATTTTTTGAATATTCTATGATGACATTTTAAATATTCTATGATATATCCCTTTTATCCCTTTTAAATGATTTTGTAAGCGAAAGCTTTCATTGTATATTAATGTGGCAGTACTTGCACTCATACTCAATACACAGGGGAAAACACAAGTATACATTCAGAAATACAATACAATTTAAACTAGCGACACAACATCCTACACATTTTTTAGTTTAAACTTTACCTTTTAATCATCATTCCAGCTTCTGGAGGTCTTAATGTTTGGCTATCGTTTAGAACGTTCTGGACATCAACACATCGATATATACACATAAACACGTGATGCCAATAATCTTTAAGATATAACATTTAAGTAGAAGGGTGACAGTCATTAGTTGCAGTGGCGGCCGGTCCATAGGGGCGTCTGGGGCAGCACCCTGGGTCTGATTGCCCCCCCCCCCCCCCCAAAAAAAAGAATAAATAAATAAATATTACTTACAACACAAAAATGTATTTTGTGTAGATAATGGTTCTACATCAAGCCCATAAACTACTGTCTAATGCTTAGGGGGGCAAGAAGTTTTCTGTGATTTTTGGTAGACGTCATTGGTTTTGTATAGATCCTATCAGGGCAGCCAAAGCCGCAGCCAAACAGCGCCCCACTACAGCACTACCTGAGTTCTGATTGGCTGCCTGCCCCTGCTGTCACAGCAGCACTTGATGCTCTTGACAGTGAGAAAATGGCAGCAGCCAACACTTCGGTGCCTGTGCCTCTGGCAGCAGCAAACTGTGTTGAAAGTCTGCTTTCGTCTACTTCTTTGAGACTTTTAGAGACTCTGCCTACTGTGGTACTCTCTGTCAGCGGGCTCCAGCGGTGCTGTCTCTGGAGCTGAAGTCAGACCTGGCTGCACTACTAACCATTTAACACAAGATTTAAAATGAGAATGAGATTTCTAGGAAGGAGGGGGGGACATGTTATCCCCATGGTTACGACCCACACTAACTTTATGATACTTTTTTTTAAGCTAGTACTGTCATTGTGTATGAGCATTATAATAAGCAGTGTTGTAAATGAAATGCGCTACATGCGCTAATTTCTAGGCACTTCGACCAAAATATGCAACTTGAGTTCAGAGCAGAGTAGAACGTTCAACCAGTTTGTGAACGTTGCACTCTGCTCCAAACTCAAGTTGTGTTCTTTTGGTGCAGTTGAAGTGCCTTTTCCGAGGCACTTCCACAACTCGACAAAGGGACACTGGCTGCGAGGTGTGTGTGGATGCGTTGAGCTCTGTTTGGGCAGTGGTTGATGATTGCCACGTCCGAGAGAGTGTTAAACTTCTCAGACACTTATAATATAACGCCACCGTGTGTGGCACATTTCATATACAACATCACTCATTATAACGCTCATACACAACAACGGTAGTAGCTTAATAAAAGTATTCCAAAGGCGTGTGTCGTAACCATGGAGATAACACGCCCCCCCCCTCCTTTCTAGAACTCTTAGCCCAGGTGCAGCCAGGTCTGACTTCAGACAGCACCGCTGGAGCCCGCTGACAGAGAGTACCAGAGTCGGCAGATTCTCTGAATGAGACACTGTTTGACCAAATGTTTATCTCTGAGAGAAAGTCTCGAAAAAGTAGAGGAAAGCAGACTTTCAACACAGTTTGCTGCTGCCGGAGGCACCGGCACCGAAGTGTTGGCTGCTGCCATTTTTCACACTGTCAAGAGCATTGAGCGCTGCTGTGACAGCAGGGGCAGGCAGCCAATCACAACTCAGGTAGCGCCGTAGCGGGGCGCCACTTTGATCGCCCTGATAGGGTCTATACCAAACCAATGACAATTTAAAAAAAAACACTGAAAATGTGGACAGTGGCTGGTCATGCAATATGTCTTGCCACCCCAAGCCTACTTCATGTGTATAGGGGCAGTAGCTTATGGGATTGATGTAGAACTATTATATTTTGTATGACTAAATGGTACAGACGCCCCTATGGGCATCTGCCAGCCACCACTGCATCACTATAATTATTCGTATAAAAGTCAACACAGACAGAGGCAACTTGTTTGAGACCATCTGTTGTGAAGCTGCCAATCTTTAATTGCTGTATGGTTAGTAAGATTTGGCATGGGATCTTTCCCTCATATCAACACAGGTAAAAAAAAAAGAACAGACAGGAGTCTGTTCTTTTCCTTTAGATCATTTTGCTTGATCTAATTAAGGAACCCTGAGCTTTGGTTCGATAGTTTATCTATCGCTTTGGTGACCAAGAAGAGTGTCTTAGTTTCTTCTCATGTAAGGCTACGTTCAGAGCCTACTAAGGCTTTGAAGTGAACGTAATCATATCACATTCTCATCCTATCCTTCCTTAAATGACTGCAGTACTTTCTCAAGTACTTTGTAATGTCATATAATGTATCTTTCATACTTGGTAGGTAGATTACAATTGCAAGAAAGCAGATCTCATTGACAAAATGTTTTTTTTTATAATATACACAAAACACAAAATATATACAAATATACTGTATGTGAGTGTGATTAATAACAGGTTATACAACGGATAGTTCCAGTCCTCAATTCTGATTGGCTTGAAGCCATGGTAAAATACTTGTGTTTACTGTATAAACACACAACTGTGATTGCATAACAATTCATTATGAGTATCAGTATTATGCACCTGTATGCTGAAGCCTGAAAGCTAGCCTGGGTTGCTTGGCAACCATTTTGCTGTCTTGAGGAACTATATTGCTTGACGGAAGAATGATGATTTGTTTTCAATAAATTATCGCATTTTATGTTGCTGTGTTTATTTTGTGAAATCTTACTAGGTAGTCTATAGCTGTTTCAGTAACTGTTTTATAAAAGGTTACTAAATTACTTTTATAAAAAGTTGGGGAGGTTTGTTAACAACTAGCTGTTCTAAAAACACTGTAAACCAAGGCCTCTCGTGGCTTATTGCATAATTTGATTAGTCCCACAGATGATGATGACAGGGTTTGGATGTGGGAGTGACATGGACATGTTTGGCCACAAAGTATGTTGACCATTTCCAAGAAATGCTTAATAAACCATAATAAAAGAATCCATAATAATAATAATAATAACAATAATTATAACACGAATACCAATAATTATAATAATATTTCATATATGTATTTTCGTTAAAAAAACAACAACAAATACATACATTAAATTATGTAGGTCTACATAAAATAACAAGCACAAAAAAACAGCAAGAACTTTTTATTCATAAGGTTTCCAAGTAGCTGGTGATTTACGTGTGCAGATTCACCAATATGTAAATGTTGTACATTTACAGGAAACACGTTGCCTCTCTTCCTCTATATCCCCCCCCCCCCCACACACACACACACACACACACAAACACAGTGGGCAAGGGTGAGGAAAAATAAATAAAGGGGGCAGGTGGGGAGAGAGAGAGAGAAAGAGAGAGAGAGATGTGTGGATATTCAGTCAGTTATATTGAGAGTCAAGGGAGTTTAACGTGTCAACAGGATCTCACCCTGACATGTATCGATTGTGGATGGAATTGATTGTTTGGGGAAGTAGTACAGGTCTGGGGCACACACACACACACACACACACACACAAGAGGACAGCCCTATTTTGTCACCCTGACTGGGTCAACACTGTTAAGTGGAAGCCTGCATTGATTGAATCACACCACTTTGGATCAGTGGCAGAACAACATGCGGCCATTTCAGCGAAGATGACAACAAACTGAAAACATAGCCGGGTATCTCTCATGTTTTATTATTTAAGCAATATCGCTCGAGAGGGAGTGCTGTTATACTGAATATTATACTGTGATTTGGTCATAGGTACAAGGCCGCAGGCTGAGTGCCGAAGATAATTGTTGTTTTGTTACGATTGTTATCTTGGATTAATTTAGTGCTTTAAAACAAATCCCAAGACAACTAGTATAGCCATACTGGGGTGGGCAATAAATTAACAAAACAGTTCATATCACAATACATACAGGCAGTCCATTTAATGCCGAGACAAACAATGTCCAATTAATCAGAGAAAAAGGAAGGAAATATAAAGAACTTAAAGTCCACAGGTTCCATGGCACCAAATGTCCAGGATGAAGCTTTAGAAGTCTGTTAATCCACATGTGGAAACTCAAAGGAACCATTAAAGGAACGGTCCAACATAAATCCAAAAGGAGTAATCCAATATTAACAGAAAATAGTCTTTTTATATTTATATATATATATATATATATATATATATATATACTGTATATACTGTCAGTATTTCACCCCCTGTCTCTCTCTGCTGTATGTGTTAGTAAGCGGACATGTTTTTTATGTAATTTCACATTGCTGCAATAACCAGGATCTCAGTCTACATCGCTCTCTCTATCTGACTCTCACTTTCTGGCCACTCACAACGTTTGCAACAGTTTTTAGAAGTGCTGGGGACAATAACCATAAGCTTGAGTGTGGTTTGAAAAGTGCTGGGTACCCTTATGTAAGCTATTCATCCATTCAATGCTGCATTACAAATGCTCTACAGTGTATTGTCAGATGGGCATGATTAATCGACGATCGACTAATTGATCATTAAGAATTTCGGCGATGACGTACATTTTTCATCGATAAAACTAATGCTAAAAAATATCTTCACACGGTGTGTCTTTTTACAATTAACATTCGTAGTGTTGTTCAGCAGAGAAATAGTCTGCCAAAAACGTTGACGTTGCTTAGCAACCGGACACGCTGGGGTTGATATATTACCAGACTACTTGCGGAGTGATAAGAAAGACGTGAATCAGGCAAAAAATCCACTTTCCTTGACAGCGGCCCAGTTCAGTTCTCTAAGTTAAAAAGTAGCCACACCCACCCCAAACCAATCGGAATAAGTGTATACATGTCGATTATAGCGGACTACACCACCTCTTCTATTCCACATGGAATTATATTCCGATCAGAGAATTGCATTCCGATTAGCCGCATTTACATGGACAATTCTGATCCGATTCGATTTCTAATCGGAATAGATCTATTCCTATCATGCAATCCGAATGTTCTGTATATATGGCATTTACAAAAGTGGTAAGTGTACGTCCGTATGTCTCTCGCGCATTCTCGTGTATTCCGATTGAGGCGTATATATGATCATTTTCTATTCCGATTGAGTTGTTCTTCCACTTCTAATTGGACCAGAAGTGTCCATGTAAACGCGGGAGAATTAACGATCAATTTACATTGCATTTTGAATATAGCATATAAATAGTACATTTTTATATACTAGATATATTAGATTGCAATAGTGAAAAAATTATACTGGGTGATTTTAACTCTAATTGGTTAAATCGTTCTTCTTACAAGGATCGCAATCTCTTTAATGGTATAAACCTAACCCAATTGATTACTGAACCAACGAGAGTTGGTCCCAGTTCTTCCTCCTTGCTTGACTGGATCTTAGTTTCCCATCCTGACAGAATCTCACACTCGGGGGTATTACCTGACTCGTTCAGTGACCATTCAATTGTCTTCTGCGTCTGGAAAATCAAAATGCCCCATCTTCCTCCCAAATTCATTAAAGTCCGAAAATCTAATAATATTAACCCTGAACTCTTTACCCAAGATATTTTAAGTATAAATTGGGAGAGATTTCAATTAATACCATTTGCTGAAGACGCTTGGAACTTTCTATATTCTGAATTTGTTGAGGTTATCAATAAACATGCACCCTGGACAATAATTAAAGTCAAGGGTCGACATCTGCCATGGATAAAAGGATATCTCATACAGTTATTTAAACAAAGAGACAAGGCATGGAAAAAACACCGTATAACAAAGGATCCTGCTGACTGGAGCACTTATAAGGAACTGAGGAATAAATGTAAAACACATACTAGAAATGCTAAAGCAAATTATTATAAAGACTGCTTAGCCACTGATTTTAAGAACCCAAAACAATTTTGGAGGAGAATAAATAGTATAACTAATAAATCTACCGGAAATCCTAGTACGCATTTTAAAATAAACAATGAAAGTGTCAGCGAACCACTATCAATCGCAGAGGCATTTAGCCATCATTTTTCTACCATTGGTAGCTCTGGCCCTCACTCCTACTTTGAATCTTCCCCAACTCCGAGTAGGTGTGGTAGTTCCTTCTCTTTTGGAACAATCACACCAACTGATGTCCAACGTGTTATTAATAATCTTAACTCTGGATGCAGTGCTGGTCCAGATGGTCTGGAGATTAAGTTTTTTCAATTGGCCTCTCACATTTTGTCATTTCCTCTGTCTGATCTATTTAATTTATCTTTAGCAACTTGCAAAGTTCCCTCAACCTGGAAATGTGCCAGGGTAACCCCTATCCATAAAGGGGGTGACACCACAGATGTAAATAACTATAGGCCAATCTCAATTATCAATTCCATAACAAAAATATTTGAAAAGTTGATTTTTAATGAATTATCCTCATATCTTAATGACCATAACTTACTATCTCCTCATCAATCTGGTTTTCGACCACATTTTTCGACCACCACTGCACTCCTAAAAGTTACCAGTGATATTTTATCAGCATCTGATAACAACATGCACACAGGTGCTATATTTATTGACCTTACTAAAGCATTTGATATGGTTGATCATTATCTTCTTTTGGACAAATTATATTCTGTTGGTCTTTCTCCTGATTCTTTATTATTGTTCAACTCTTTCCTTCATCATAGAAGTCAATGTGTCTCCTTCCAAGGTTGCCAGTCTGGTTTTAAGATCATTGATAAAGGTGTGCCGCAAGGCTCATCCTTAGGACCTTTGCTATTCTCAATCTTTATCAATGATCTTCCACAAACTTGTTCTAATTGCCAAATTCATTTATATGCAGATGACACAGTAATATACTCGTCTAGCTCTGATATTCAGCAAATCCAGCATTCATTACAATCTGACTTTATTTCAGTCCAAAATTGGTTTTCTTCAAACAAATTACAACTGAATAAGAAAAAATCATACACCATGTTGTTCTGCACTCGACCTAATTCTTTACCTGCAAGTACTAACTGGTGTATTAGCTTCCTTGATGGTACAGCACTAGTAAAAACCGAAGAACTCAAATACCTGGGTCTTTGGCTTAACTCACAGATATCCTTTAAATTTCACATTGACTCAGTTTCCAAGAAAATCTATTTTCAGCTGAAATCCCTATATCGATCTAGAGAATGCTTTTCCCTTCAAGTTCGTAAAAGAATCATAACACAACTGATACTTCCAATAATTGACTATGGTGATGTTATCTATCAGAACACCTCAGAAACAAATCTTCACCCTCTTTCTGTCCTGTATAATTGTTTATGTAGATTTATTCTCGGTTGTCCTTATATGACCCATCACTGTCATATGTACCAGTCCTTGAACTGGCTGGCCCCCAAGTCCAGAAGGCATATGCACTGGTTATTATTTATTTTCAAGTGCAATTACTTCAATTTCCCTTTATATCTGAAACAATATTTGATTCCCTTCAGTTCACAATACAACCTTAGGCATACCAGTCAACTTTTCTTTTTCACCCCTAGAATCAACAAAGAATCTGGTCGACGTGCATTCAAATACAAAGCCCCTGCTGACTGGAATAATCTCCCTGGTTCAATTAGGTCCATATCCTCTTTTCATCTTTTTAAATCATCTGTGCTTACCTACCTTCAAACACCCTGCTCCTGTCTGTGATGGAAGGTCCCTTTGACATGAAGTGTAACTAATCAAATCAACTACGGTATTTATTTTATCTCATTTATTTATTTTTACTTTTACTGGTGTGTCGTATGGGGGGGAGTCGGGATCGATAGAGCATTGTAGTGTATGAGTGTGTGTGAATGGGCGTCTGTGTCTCTATATTGCATCATGTGTTTGTTTGTTTTTTTGTTTTTGTTTTTTGGTTGTTTGTTTGTTCGTTGTTTTTTTTTTTTTTTCGTCTGTTTGTTTGTTCTGCTTACTTTCTTTGTATGTTACAATGTACGATGTATGTTTGTATTTCCGTTGTTAATATGGACCCCCTCGAAAATGAGATGGCACATCTCAAGGGGCTATCCTGTAAAATAAAGTCATAAAGTCAAAGTCATATACAAATATTAATGATTAATCAAAAATTGATTGTTAATTCTCCCGACGATCGACTAAGACAATTTAATTGAATGCCCATCCCTAGGTGTTGAAAATCCTATTCGAACAATAAAAGTTGAAAACCACAGTTTGTGTTTTAGCTTGTTTTGCAAACGCCGTTGTAACGTGTGTGGTTTGGACCCAATAGCAGCACAAAGACAGGTGGGTATTGTTGGTAACAAACTTTATTAGGACCGTAGTCGGGGACAGGCAGGGTCGGGAAACCGGGACAGGAGACAGGCGAACGAGGATCCAGAGGGGCGAAGCGGGGATCGTCGTCGGGGACAGGCAGGGTCGGGAAACCGGGACAGGAGACAGGCGAACAAGGATCCAGAGGGGCGAAGCGGGGATCGTCGTCGGGGACAGGCAGGGTCGGAAAACCGGGACAGGAGACAGGCAAACGAGGATCCAAAGGGGCGAAGCGAGGATCGTCCGAGACGTCCACCTCGTTCCCATTGTCAGCGTCGGACTCATCATCCGATGATTCTGATCGATGGGATGGCCGGGGGGGTGAAGTCTGTGGTCTGGGGATATAACCGGTTCTGGTGGGTTGATCAGGGTGACGCTGATGAAAATCCCTGATGAGGTGGTGATCTAATACGTCTCTGGCAGGGACCCAGGATCTCTCCTCCGGGCCGTATCCTTCCCAGTCCACGAGGTATTGGATACCCCTCCCCCGTCAGCGGGACTGCAGGAGTGGGGGGTGGACACGCATGGATCTGGGGAGTTTGAGTCTCACTGCTGCTGGGTTGATGATCTTGATAATCTCGAAGGGCCCAATGAAACGAGGGGCCAGCTTCTTAGACTCCACCCTCAGGGGAAGGTCACGGGTGGAGAGCCAAACCCTTTGGCCTAGCTGGTATTCTGGAGCCTGGGAGCGGTGGCGGTTGGAGGCAGAAGCATAGCGACCCGCAGCATTATGAAGGGCAGCTCGAGCTCGGATCCAGGTCCTGCGGCAGCGGTGGATGAAGGCCTGGACGGATGGGCAGGAAGTCTCCCTCTCTAGGGTCGGGAATAGAGGTGGCTGGTAGCCGTAGATGCACTGGAAGGGAGAGAGGCCTGTGGCGGAACTGGTCAGGGTGTTGTGGGAGTATTCCACCCACAGGAGCTGTTCGGACCAAGACGATGGGGTTTGTGACGTCATACAGCGGAGTGCCGTCTCCATCTCCTGATTCTTGCGCTCCGTCTGACCGTTAGACTGGGGATGGTATCCTGACGAGAGACTGACGGTGGCCCCCAGGAGCGAGCAGAATTCTCTCCAGAAAACAGAGGTGAACTGGGGGCCTCGATCCAAAACCACATCCACTGGGATGCCATGGAGACGGACCACATGCCTTAGCAACAGTTTAGCAGTCCCCTTGGCTGAAGGGAGCTTGGGCAGGGGCACGAAGTGGGCCATCTTGCTAAACCGGTCCACCACTGTCAGAATGGTGGTGTTGCCGCTAGACGGTGGTAGACCGGTGACAAAATCCAACGAGATGTGTGACCATGGACGATGAGGTACTGGTAGAGGGTGCAGAAGACCAGCAGGAGCTTGGAGCGTGGGTTTATGTTGGTTGCAGGTGGGGCAGGCATTGACAAAGCTCCGAGTGTCCTCAGCCAGAGTGGACCACCAGAAGCGACGCTGCACGACCTCCTTAGTCCGCTGGATCCCAGGGTGGCAAGTGAGTTTGGAGCTGTGAGTCCACTGGAGGACCTCGGACCGGAGGTCCGATGGGACGTACAGGCGTTCTGGTGGACAGGAACTGGGTATGGGCTGGTCCTGGATGGCGGCTCTGACCCTCTCCTCTACCTCTCAGGTTAAGGTGGCGATGAGACGAGAGGACGGAAGAATGGTATCGGGTTCGCCAACCTCCCTCTCCTCTTCCTGGAACTGCCGAGACAAGGCGTCAGGTTTGACGTTGCGAGACCCCGGCCGATATGAGAGGGAAAAGTTGAATCTGGTCAGAAAGAGTGACCACCGGGCCTGGCGGGAGTTCAGTCTCTTGGCTGACTGGATGTACTCAAGGTTCTTGTGATCTGTCCACACCAAGAACGGCAGTTTGGTGCCCTCTAGCCAATGTCGCCACTCCTCCAGAGCCAACTTCACTGCTAGTAACTCTGTTACCAATATCGTAGTTTCTTTCGGCCGGGGTCAACCGCCTGGAGAAGAAGGCGCAGGGGTGTAGCTTCTGGTCGATGGCGGACCTCTGAGAAAGAACAGCCCCAACTCCCACGTTGGAGGCGTCCACCTCAACCACAAACTGTCGTTCGGGGTCAGGCATTATGAGGATGGGGGCTGACGTAAAGCATGTCTTCAGGGACTGGAAAGCCTCATTGGCGGCCGATGACCACCGGAAGAGCACCTTGGAGGAGGTGAGGGCCGTGAGGGGGGCTGCCACTGTGCTGTACCCTCTGATAAACGTCCGGTAAAAATTGGCAAAGCCCAGAAAACGTTGAAGCTGCTTACGGGAGTCCGGAGTGGGCCAGGAGGTGACAGCAGAGACCTTGGCAGAGTCCATCTGGACGGTCCCCCTCCCTATGACGTACCCCAGGAAAGAGACGGACGGAACGTGAAACTCACACTTCTCAGCTTTGACGAAAAGTGAATTCTCCAGGAGCCGTTGGAGAACCCTCTGGACATGGTGAAGGTGTTCGTCCTTGGACCGGGAGAAGATCAGGATGTCATCGAGGTAGACAAAAACAAATTTGTTAAGCATGTCTCTGAGCACATCGTTAACAAGGGCCTGGAAGACGGCAGGAGCATTGGTGAGGGCAAAAGGCATCACCAGGTACTCGTAGTGGCCAGTGGGGGTGTTGAACGCCGTCTTCCATTCATCTCCCTCCCAGATCTGGACCAGGTGGTAGGCGTTGCGTAGATCAAGCTTGGTGAATACTGTTGCTCCCTCCAGGAGCTCGAACGCTGAGGCGATGAGCAGCAGGGGATAACGGTTCTTCACTGTAATGTCATTCAGACCTCGATAGTCTATACAAGGACGGAGCGTCCTGTCCTTCGTTGCGACAAAGAAGAAGCCCGCCCCTGCCGGTGATGATGAGGGTCGGATGATGCCTGCGGCCAAAGAGTCATTGATATAAGTGTCCATGGCCTCTCTCTCAGAGGCGGAAATGGAGTACTGCTCCACCCTCTGGGTGGAGCAGAATTCAATTCAATTCAATTCAATTTTATTTGTATAGCGCCAATTCATAACAGAAGTTATCTCAGGGCACTTTTCAAATGGAGCAGGTCTAGACCGAACTCCTAATAACATTTACAGAGACCCAACAGTACCACCATGAGCAAGCACTTGGCGATGGGGGCAAGGAAAAACTGCCTGTTAAAAGGCAGAAACCTCGGACAGACCCTTCGGCTCTAGGTGGGTGGTCATCTGCCTTGACCAGTTGGGGTGAGAGAGAGAGAGAGAGAGAGAGAGAGAGCGCAACTACATCAATACACTAATGAACATGAAGAAGATGATGATGACAGCAGCAATGATGGGGGACAGCGAGCAGCAACAACAGTAACTGTATATAACTGGTAACTGATATTAGCAATGGCAGTCAAGCAGGAACATGGAGGCTCCACCAGGATCCATGAGAACCTGAGAGACAAGAAAACACAAGAACTCCGGGGAAGAAGTGTTTTAGTAACATGCATTAATGGGACATGAATGTGTGCAGAAAGAGAGAGAGAGGGAGAGAGAGGGAGAGAGAGAGAGAGAGAGGAGTTCAGTGCACCATGGGAAATCCCCCGATAGTCTAGGCCTATAGCAGCATAACTAAGGGATGGTTCAGGACTCACCTGATCCAGCCCTAACTATAAGCTTTATCAAAGAGGAACGTCTTAAGCCTACTCTTAAATGTGGAGAGGGTGTCTGCCTCCCGAACCACAACTGGAAGCTGGTTCCACTGAAGAGGAGCTTGGTAACTGAAGGCTCTGGCTCCTGTTCTACTTTTAGAAACTATAGGAACCACCAGTAGCCCTGCATTCAGAGAACGCAGTGTTCTAGTGGGGTAATAGGGTACTATGAGCTCTTTGAGATATGAAGGGGCCTGACCATGAAGAGCTTTATAGGTGAGGAGGAGGATTTTAAATTCTATTCTAAATTTTACAGGGAGCCAATGCAGAGAAGCTAGTACAGGAGAGATGTGATCTCTTTTCCTAGTTCCTGTCAGTACTCGTGCTGCAGGGTTTTGAATTAATTGGAGCGTCTTAATGGACTTATTTGTTGTCCTTGAGTAGACGCTAGTAGACGCTTCGCTCTTCGCTCTCCGCTCTTACTTTCTTACTTTTCTTTTTTTCCCATTGTAATCCTGTCCTTTTGCTACAAAATTTATAGAAAGTGGGTCCTGGATACTTCTAAAACACTGGGAGCTTAATTTATGAAAGTATCTGAAGGCTACCACTATTATTTAAACCCTTTTTACTTCGTGAGTGTGGCCTATCAGCAGCATAAGCCTGCACTATACTGACTGGGTTTGTGGAGCTCAGCTAAGCTAAGCTAATTAGCAACAAGATGCCTCCCTTTTCCACGGATGACTACTACAAACTTCTCCAGAAGATAGCAGTACTGGAGACGAAAATTCTGCGACTCGAAGTCAACGTGGAGGTAAATGGTCAATATGGGAATGAAACCACTCTACCGATGACCCAAATCAGTGGAAAGGAGCAGGCTAACAGACAAATGCTTTGTGCAAAGCCAAAGCATAATTCATGTAAAGATAAATCGCCTCCCTCAGATATGGGAAGACGGTTAACAGGCAGAACCCAGCACCTGGAGACTCGTGATGATACTGAGTGGCCTGCACTGCCGTCACACAGGAGGGTCTCTTCAACCCCAGTACCAAGGAGAAAACAGCCGTGGAATGTGGCTGAAACAAAAAGAAAGAGCAAACCGACCAAAGACACAGGGATTCTACTAGAGAACAGATTTGCTCCACTTTTACAAGACCCTGACTCCCCAAAAGAAAGGTCATCTTCCAGCACCGGAGAAAGGTATGAGGCTAAATCATATACTAAAAGGCTGCAGAAAGAGCTAACCACTGGGCCTCAAACGCTGATAGTGGGTGACGGAGCTGTGAATAAGACAAAACACTTTTTCAGCAAAAACACCAAAGTACTTTGTTTTACCAATGATATGGTGTCTGATATCTCAGAGAAAATTGGAAATCACTGCTGAGCATCCGAGAGTGAAATCTCTCGTCATTCACACAGGAGCACTTGATGTTGTCAAGCAACAATCAGAGGTATTGAAACGGGATTTTAATGATCTGCTGAACAAAGTTTGATGTCTGAATACTGAGGTGTTTATCAGTGGACCTCTACCAACAGTTCGGCGAGGAGACGAGAGATTCAGCAGGCTGTTGATGCTAAACAGATGGCTCAAAGATACGTGTGCTGCTCAATCAGTGAACTTTATTGACAATTTCAACATTTTTTGGGAACGCAGACACCTCTTTGAGGCAGATGGATTTTGCCTTAACAAGTCAGGAGTACAGCTGTTAAGCTACAACATTTTTGATTTTTTGCGTCGGTCACCAGCAGCCCCTGCCAAGGACAAGAGGTGAGACAATCCAAAACAACAGATAAGACAGCCTTCTGGAGAAAAACTGCTACCGCCTGAGATAAGGAGTGACCATGAAGGACAGCACACCGAGAGAGAGGCTTTAACGTCATCATCCTTACCCCAACACGAGGAGTCTCCCCCAGCTCCAACAACCCAACATGAGGAGTCTCCCCCAGCCCCAACAACCCAACAGGAGGAGTCTCCCCCAGCCCCAACAACCCAACAGGAGGAGTCTCCCCCAGCCCCAACAGCCCAACAAGTGGAGTCTCCCCCAGCCCCACCAGGAGACTCCCAACTTTCACCCACCGGGACCCCATCCAGCCTTTCCATTCCCCATTCCCCCTTTTTCTGGATTTCCAACTCACACCACGCCCAAATCCCATTTTTTCTCCCCTAAATCCCCCTCCTCGTCCAGCCCCACGTCACAGAGCCCCCCCACCTCCTCTGACTCAGATCATCTGTGAGTCGGACTGATACTTGCCGGGTCCAGGCTGCAATACTGATACCAATAATGTTCTCCCCCAGGAAAAGTCAGGGCCCTATGGAGTTCAGATAGCCTTCTCAATCCCTGTGATGACAGGTAACAGAAGAATGGTTGAACTGGTGAGAAATAAAAAGGGTAAATCTGGCAATTTATTAAGTATAGCATGTCAACCTCGAAATATACCAGTGTCTCCTGCTATCTCCACAAGATTAGCTCTACTCAATATCAGATCACTAGTCAACAAATCACTGTTAGTTAATGATGTCATTATGACCTATGATCTAGATTTTTTACTTCTTAGTGAAACATGGCTGACTGAATGTAGCTGTTGTGCTATTCTCAATGAGGCAGCACCAACAAATTTCAGTTTTATGAACAAGTGTCAAACTGGTAAGAAAGGCGGGGGAGTTGCTGCCATCTTTAAATCTGTATTTCAGTGCAAGGAAATTACGTTAGGTGATTTTAGCTCTCTTTTTTACTAAAAGGTGATCCAAAAGTCCTTTTTTTAATCATTTATAGACCTCCAAGATACTCAGGAAAATTCATTGATGAGTTTGCTGAACTGCTGTCAGTTATCTGCACTGATTACAACTTTTTTATCATAACAGGGGATTTTAACATTCACGTAGACAATAACATGGACAGTAATGCCAAATAACTCTCTGCTCTACTTGACACTTTTGGCCTCTTGCAACATGTGAAAGGGCCCACACACACTCGAGGCCACACTCTGGATCTGGTTATCTCTAAAGGTGTTAACATTTCTTCTGTTGATGTTAAGGACTTGGCTCTTTCTGATCATTTCTGTGTGTTCTTTGACTTACAGATCATTCCAAATGTTCAGTTAACCTCGGTGTCTGTTAAGAGAAGGTACATAAATGAGAATACCAGTGCAAAGTTTATGGAGGCTATAGCTATGTCACCAACTGTGAGTGCAGAGTCAGTTGATGAACTCCTAGATCAATTTAACTGGAAAATGTCAAATGTCATGGATGCTGTTGCACCTATTAAAAATAAGACGACCTTGATCAGAAAGAAAACACCATGGAGGAACACTATGATGGTAAAGGCTTTAAAAACAGAATGCAGGAAAGCAGAGTGTAAGTGGAGAAAAACTAAACTTCAAATTCACCATGACCTCTACAAAATAAGTTTTTGTAATTTTAACTATGAGTTACTCAAGGCTAGACAGCGACACTTTTCTGAAATTATTAATAAGAACATCAACAACACTCGCACTCTATTTGCTATAGTTGATAAGCTGACAAACCCCCCTAAACAGATAGCTCCAGAACTCCTTTCCACTGCAAAATGCAATGAATTTGCCTGCTTTTTCAGTGAAAAAAATCCAATCCATAAGGTTAAATATTAACACAAATCAACAAAACAATAAAATAACGCAATCCCTAAGACCTCCCAGGAATAACTCAACTGCGATGTCAGAATTTAATACAGTTGACCAAAAAACCATAGAGGAAACAGTTCAGCATCTAAAACCATCAACATGCTGTCTTGACACAATGCCATCAGACTTTTTTAAAACTATTGTGAACTCTGTCCAAATAGATTTGCGACAAATACTAAATAGCTCACTTCAATCGGGCACGTTTCCTAAATCCCTAAAAGTAGCTGCCATTAAGCCACTCTTAAAAAAGAGATCGCTGGATACTTCCATGTTAACCAATTACAGACCTATCTCAAATCTTACTTTTATAGCCAAGATCGTTGAGAAAGTGGTTTTTAATCAACTCAGCAATTTCTTGAATTCCAGTGGCCTTTTCGACAAATTTCAATCAGGCTTCCGATCTCACCACAGTACAGAAACATCTCTTATTGTGTTAAATGATATTAGGTTAAACACTGACTCAGGCAAGGTGTCAGTTCTGGTCCTGTTGGATCTCAGTGCTGCATTTGACACTGTGGATCACAGTATATTGTTGAACAGGTTGGAAACTTGGGCAGGACTCAGCGGAACAGTCCTAGAATGGTTCAGGAGTTATTTTGTGACCATTGGAAGTTATGAATCCAATCGAATGGCTATGACATGTGGAGTTCCTCAGGGGTCAGTTCTTGGATCCCTTCTGTTCAGTCTATATATGCTGCCTTTGGGTCAAGTTCTGCAGAACTCTAATGTAGACTATCACAGTTATGCAGATGACACGCAGATATACATAGCACTGTCCTCAGATGACTACAGTCCAATACAGTCATTGTGTCACTGTTTAGAGCAAGTAACAAATTGGATGAACCAAAATTTCCTTCAATTAAATCAGGACAAAACTGAGGTAATTGTTTTTGGCAATAAAGAGAAGAGGATTGCCGTCAGTAAACATCTCGAGTCACTCTCTCTAAAAACTAGGGACCAAGTCAGAAACCTTGGCGTGCTGATAGACTCAGATTTGACCTTCAGCAGTCATATCAAATCCATCACCAAAACAGCCTTCTATCAGCTTAAGAACATATCCAGAGTGAAGGGTTTTATGTCTCAAACAGACCAAGAGAAGTTGATTCATGCTTTCATCTCCAGTAGACTCGACTACTGTAACGGTCTTCTGACTGGACTCCCACAAAAAAGCATTAAACAGCTGCAGCTCATTCAGAATGCTGCAGCTCGAGTTTTAACCAGAACAAAGAGATCAGAGCACATTACTCCAGTTCTAAAGTCTTTACACTGGCTCCCAGTCAGCTATAGAATAGATTTTAAAGTTCTGCTACTGGTCTACAAATCACTGAATGGTTTAGGTCCAGAATACATGAATGACATCTTAGTAGAATACAAACCCAGTAGGGCTCTGAGATCTACTGACTCAGGTCAGATAGTGAAGCCCAGAGTTCAAACTAAACATGGTGAAGCAGCTTTTAGCTGTTATGCTGCACAAAACTGGAACAAACTACCAGCTGAACTGAAATCAGCCCCAACTGTGAACATTTTTAAATCCAGGTTAAAAACACTTCTCTTCTCCTGTGCTTATGATTGAGCTTGTTCAAAGCACTTTAAATTGTAAATTTTAATTGCACTATGTCCTTTTAAATCATGATTTTATGCTGCTCTTATAGTATTTTATTTCTTTCTATTCTTCTGTAGTTGATTTTATTTTATTTATTATTTTTTTATTTTATTTCAATTCTTATTGTTTTATGTAAAGCGCATTGAGTTGCCATTGTGTATGAAATGCGCTATATAAATAAATCTGCCTTGCCTTGCCTTATTAGGACAACCTGATAATAAAGAGTTGCAGTAATCCAGCCTTGAAGTAACAAATGCATGGATTAGTTTTTCTGCATCTGTCTTTGATAGGATGCGTCTGATTTTTGTAATATTACGTAAATGAAAGAAGGCAGTCCTAGAGGTCTGCTTTATGTGGGAATTAAATGACAGATCCTGATCAAAGATAACTCCAAGATTCCTGACAGTGGTGCTAGAGGCCAAGGTGATGCCATCTAGAGTAGCTATATCTGTAGCATTGAGTCTCTAAGGTTTTTGGGGCCAAGTACAAGAATTTCGGTTTTCTCTGAGTTTAACATCAGAAAATTGCAGCACATCCAGGATTTTATGTCTTTAAGACATGTTTGTAATTTAGATAATTGATTAACTTCATCGGGTTTGATCGATAGATATAACTGCGTATCATCTGCATAACAATGAAAGTTAATGGAGTGATTTCTAATAATGTTGCCTAAAGGGAGCATATATAAAGTAAATAGTATTGGTCCAAGTACAGAACCTTGTGGAACTCCATGACTAACTGTAGTATTTATTGAAGATTCATCATTCACATGTACAAACTGTGAACGATCTGATAAATAAGACCTAAGCCAGCTTAGTGCGGTTCCTTTAATGCCAATTTGATGCTCGAGTCTCTGTAAAAGAATATTATGATCAATGGTGTCAAATGCAGCACTAAGATTTAATAATACAAGTACAGAGACAAGTCCATTGTCAGAAGCAATCAAAAGGTCATTATTAACTTTAACCAGAGCTGTCTCTGTGCTATGATGAACTCTAAATCCTGACTGGAAATCCTCAAATAAACTATTGTTATGTAGAAAGTCACACAATTGTTTGGCGACTACTTTCTCCAGAATCTTAGACAGAAAGGGGAGATTAGAAATCGGTCTATAGTTGGCTAAAACCCCTGGGTCAAGAGTGGGCTTTTTAAGAAGGGGTTTAATTACAGCTACTTTAAAGGACTGTGGTACATATCCTGATAATAAAGAAAGATGAATCATATCCAGTAAAGAAGTGCCAATTAAGGGTACAACTTCTTTAAGCAGCCTAGTTGGGATGGGGTCTAACAGACAGGTTGATGACTTCGATGAAGAAATTATAGAAGTTAACTGATGAAGACCGACAGCAGAAAAACACTTATACACATCTAAGGTTGTACCAGTCAAAGTGTCTGATGATGGAGAGCCTGTGATACCTATTGAGGGCATTTGGTGACTAATTTTCTCTCTAATAGTAATAATTTTATTATAAAAGAAGTTCATGAAGTCATTGCTACTTATGTTTATGGGGATACATGGCTCAATAGAGCTGTGACTCTCTGTCAGCCTGGCTACAGTGCTGAAGAGGAACCTAAGGTTCTTCTCATTTTCTTCTATTAGTGCTGAGTAAAAGGCTCCTCTCGCATTACGGAGGGCCTTTCTATAATTTTTAAGATTATTTTGCCAAACTAAGCGATTTTCTAATAACATTTCTAATAATATTCAGAACCAGGCTGAAGGTCGATGGCGCAGTCTTAAGGTCTATGCGGGGGAAGAGAGGTTGCTTTGGCTTTGCTGAAGACCTCTCGGAAGTCTAGGTATTCAGCGGGGACCCCCGACACATCTGGAGCAGGACTGGAACAGGTAGGTGACTGGGAAGCGGTAGCTTGCTTAAGACAGACCTGGTGTGGGTTGTGACGTCCGAGCCAGGGGAATCCCAGGAGGAGCGGGTGACGAGGAGAGGACAGGATGTGAAACTGGATAGTCTCGTGGTGGTTTCCAGACAGGACCATGTGGATGGGCACCGTCTGGTGGGTGACAGTCCCCAGGAGGCGACTGTCCAGGGCATTGGCGGGAACAGGAACTGGCAGGCGAATCCGACTGACGCCTAGCTGACGTGCTAGGTCGTTGTCGATGATGTTAGCATCAGAACCAGAGTCTATGAGTGTGGCAAAGTCTGAGAGCCTTGGGGTAGCAGCAGTCGGGTCTGGCACAAAGAATGTGAGATGGATGAAGGTCTTGATGTGTGACTCACCAGGACCTCCTCGGTTACTGGTGAGCCTGACCCTTTTGCCGGACATCTGGAGAGGAAGTGTCCGGGCTGACCACAGTAGAGGCAGAGGTTCCCTCTGCGGCGCCTCTCTCTCTCTTGTGGGGTTAGACTGGCCCGGCCAATCTGCATGGGTTCAGAGTCCCTCCTCGATGTGCTGGCGGGCGGAGTTGCTGACCTGGGAAAAGCTGGAAGACGAGGAGCTTGAAGCCGTTCTCCTTGCCCCTGCCGTCTCTCATGGTGTCTGGCTTGAATCCATCTGTCCACACGGGAAGCCAGCGCGATGATCTCGTCGAGAGAGGCAGGAAGGTCATAGGACACCAGCTCGTCCTTGATGTAGTCGGGCAGCCCCAGCATGAAGGCGTCCACCTGAGCCGCCTGGTTCCACTCGCTTCTCCTAGCCCAGATGCGGAAGTCAATTGTGTAGTCATTAACAGTGCAGGATCCCTGTCTGAGACCCAGGAGACCCCTAGAAGCGTCGGGCCCTCTGGATGCTATACCAAACACCTTGCGGAGTTCGGTGGTGAAGGCGCTGAAGGAGGAGCAGGCCGGCGTGTGGCGTTCCCACTCGGCTGTTCCCCATAGCCAAGTGCGGCCTGTCAGGTTATTGATCGTGAAAGCCACCCTAGCTTCCTCGGTGGCGAAGGTGTAAGGCTGCAGAGCAAAGAGGATTGAACAGTTTGTGATGAAGGGATTACAACCTTCTGGGTCCCCGGCGTAGCATTCCGGAACTCCCACTCAAGCCTCTAGGACAGGACCAGGATCTGCTGGAGCTGGGAGAGGAGGATGACTCGGAGGAGCTGGCAGAGAGAGGGACTGGGCAAGGGTCGCGGTGAGTTGTTGAACCTGTGTGGATAGCGTGGCTAGCGCTTGCTCTCGGTTAGCTGCTGATAACTGAATGTTAGTCGTGGTGGAGGCTAACATTGCCTCTTGGTGCTGGAGCTGGGTCTCCACCCGGTCTAGGCGAGCCAGTGGGTCTGGGTTGTGCGCTGGGTCCATTCTTTGGCCAGATTGTACTGTAACGTGTGTGGTTTGGACCCAATAGCAGCACAAAGACAGGTGGGTATCGTTGGTAACAAACTTTATTAGGATCGTAGTCGGGGACAGGCAGGGTCGGGAAACCGGGACAGGAGACAGGCGAATGAGGATCCAGAGGGGCGAAGCGGGGATCGTCATCGGGGACAGGCAGGGTCGGGAAACCGGGACAGGAGACAGGCGAACGAGGATCCAGAGGGGCGAAGCGGGGATCGTCGTCGGGGACAGGCAGGGTCGGGAAACCGGGACAGGAGACAGGCGAACGAGGATCCAGAGGGGCGAAGCGAGGATCGTCGTCGGGGACAGGCAGGGTCGGGAAACCGGGACGGGAGACAGGCGAACGAGGATCCAGAGGGGCGAAGCGGGGATCGTCGTCAGGGACAGGCAGGGTCGGGAAACCGGGACAGGAGACAGGCGAATGAGGGTCCAGAGGGGCGAAGTGGGGATCATCGTCAGGGACAGGCAGGATCGGGAAACCGGGACAGGAGTCAGGAGGAGTACTGGAGAGACTTGCATGAACGAAACAGCGAAGAACAATCTGGCACCAGGTGAATAGTGAAGGGCTAATTTATAGCCTCCACTAATCACCTGATGCAGCCCAGCTGCGAGGGTCAATGAATGGAGTAGTGGAAGGGGGCGTGGCAGACATACTGTGACAGGGTTGGAAACACCAGGGTATTGGCTCGGGATATGTAATACTAATACACATCATATAGGACAAAGAACAGTGTTGGCAACAGGCGCGTAGATTACTTTACCTATCACATGATTTTCCAGAGTCTACGGTTTCGGTTGAGTATGTGGGGATTTTTTCAGGTTGCAATTGGTTTGCACATTTTTAAAAGTGGTGGGGACAAAATTCAAATTATAAATAGTGATGGGGACATGTCCCCACCTTCCCCCCCGTAATCTACGCGCCTGGTTTACAGTAAAATCTATAAACATTGCATCAACTGTGCTCCTGCAGGACCAACCGCCCTCCGATCTCCTCCCCACACCCAACAGAGGACAGTACACCCCTCCCCGTCCACCTTGGGACTGCATCCTACTCCTACTTTCGCTCTTTGTCATTTCTCATTTCTTTGTCATCATTCCTTCTTTGTCTCAACGAATAAGCGTCTCCACTTTGATGGGAAAACTAAAGTTTGACAAAAAAGTGTGAAGAACCCAATGTGCATGAGAAACATTTTATTTTGTCTTTTTGTGTGATATTGTCTGTAGTGTAGTCACTTTCTTTCTCTAGTTCCTCCCCTCTGTGTGTTCTTTCCTTGGTGAGAACATGAGATTGGGAAGCGGAGGTGTGGGTGTTTTAGTCTGGCGGAGTGCAAAACAGAACAGATCAGGGAGCGACGGCGCGGAACCAATTGGACCGGACGGAAACACTGGTGGCGTCAGGTGCGGAGCTGTCATCTATCAGTCCGTCTGCTCTGAGTCCTCAAAACGTTCCTGTCATCAGCGCGTGTGTGTGTGTGTGCATGTGTGTGTGCGTTCAGATTATATTATGTGCTAGAGAAAGCGAGAGATTTCTCAAGTGGTGGGCAGAGGTGTTGTTTCTGTTTCTCTAGCACACACACACACACACACACATGCATGCACACACACACACACACACGCATGCACACACACACACACACAGCGAGTACCTCTACTACAGTCTCACCACCACAGCAGAACGAGTAAACATGGTCAACTTTTCAAACAAATGCAAACAAACCCCCTCGCTGGAATGAACCTGGTGGAGGCCAACACCCACCCACTCTGCCTCCCCCCCTTGATCCCCCACACATATGTTCAGCACCTCATTTACACTTCTCCCGCACAGACACAACACAACACACACACACAGGGTTGTACACACGTACAGCAGTACTGGGCACTCATTTTTGCCATGCTCGTTAAAATATTATTTCACTTTACAGCTGTTGAATTACCTGCTTCCCTACTGCAGGGTTAACTACTCTCATTAATAAACACATTGCTGTGGAGAATTACATTCACAACAGCTGTGCTAAGGTAAAAAATAACAAAAACGATGGCGCAATCCCACATGCGCTCATGCACACACACACACACACACAGTCTGCCACATCATTATTACGATATTGTCTGGTTCAGGGGATGTTTATTAATGGATAGGGATGCTGATGATTTCTCTGGCCTGTCCGTCAGCACCCACAGCTGAGAGACAGCATGCTCACTACTTGCCACTGGACCAGCGAGGAGAAGGAGGAAGAGGGTTGGAGCCAGCCCTACTCCCTACCCCATCGACTTCATTATTATAAACATAACAACGACCATAACAATAACAAACAACCTGTTGTGGGTACATGCTGATGCTCACTCCAACTGACCTTACTCTCTTACACACACACACACACACACACAAACACACATGCACTGCCACAACCTTGCTCTTAAGGCTATGACAAATAGGCAGACACACCATTTCAAAGATTAAATGAAGTCATGTATATAACAAAAAATGAGGCATAACAATGTAAGCATAACAAAAGATCTCAAAACATGGGATGTGAATGTCAGTAATATCAGTAGTGTAGGGTGTGCATGGAGGGTGAGAATAGTGTGTGTATGTTGTATAATGCATTAAATAAGCGAGGAGGAACAAAGGAGAAACTAAGGCTGCCACATGATGACCAATGAGGGTACCTGCAGAGAGAGAGAGAGAGAGAGATTTATAAGCTGGGAACACCGGGCCCAGGTGTTACCAGGAGGCGCTGATGACCAACCTGTAAACAGTATGGTGGATGAACAGGTAACAGCAGGGGTCGCCACACCCCCCCCCCCTCAAGACGGGGCCACAACAGGATACACAATCAATGGACCACCCCCAGAACCGACTTAAACCTCAAAATGTTGCAGTCCCCAGATAAAGGCCAGTGCTTCCTTCTCTATTGTTGAATAGTTCAGTTGGTAAGAATTCAACTTTTGAAAGTTGAAAACTGGTCTATCAATTCCATCCACCTTCTGTAACAAAACCGCACCTGCTTAAATCGCTCATACAAGCAGTCAGGACAGAAGCAGAGTACTTTGCGGTAATCTGTACAGAATCTAGGCGATTTATCAGATTTGTCCACCAATAAACTAGGTGATGCCCAACTAGAGAATGATGGTACTGCAATGTTATTGTCCAGCATACACTCAACCTTGGACTCCAATCCTTCACGTTTGTATTGTGAACAAACAAGCCCCTCAAATTACACAATGTCTCAGGATCATCGGGTGCTCTGACATCTACCTCCTGATCCATCCCCATAGCAGGAGCTACCAGACCTAAAGACAGAGAATTAACAATTAGTGCCGGACTAATATTTAAACTAAGAGCATTCAAATAAAGTGCAATAGGAGCAGCATGAGAATAATAGGCCTTTAACAAATTCACATGACAGAGTTGGGAGGATGTCCTCTGCTTTGGAGTGGCAATTAAGTCATTTTGTTCCTAGACATGCTGTTCTAAAGTGTATGGGCCTGTACATTTTGCTTGGAATGGCGAACCAATAATTGGAGTAAGGGTCAAATCCGGATCTCCAGGGCTGAATTTGGTGCCGTTCCGTCCAGTGGTTTTTCATTTTTAGACTGAGCAACTTCAACATTTTCATGTGCCCTTTCAACAGCTGTATACTGTATAAGCGATGCCAAAAACCATTCACATAGTTGATCAGATTCTTAGGTGGATCAACCTCTGCTAAATCATCCTGAAGAACCGCTAAGGTCTGGGACTAAACCCAGTGCTCTCTTGCATGACCTCTCTGGCTGATAACATCAACCACAGCAGACCGTCCTCCCAATCTGCCACTATCTCTGTGCAATAAGCATGCAACAGTGACTTTAAAGTTGGGTGAAAACATTCCAACACTCCCTGTCCCATTCCGGCCCGCTGATAGCCAGAATGGGGCAAAGAGGTGCTGGCTTGACAGACCGACTCAGCTTACTGGTGAGTTGACATGTATGATACGTTTTAATATAATTGAAGATCCCGCGCTTTAACCTCGGACACGGTTGTACGTTTTCCTCACGCCCAAATGCTGTCACAAAACTTTTCAGGCACAACAATCTGAAATAGGGGCTCACTGACAATATCACTCAATAGCCAGTGCCTTGACAATAGTTACACACTCTGTCACCATCTTTAACGCGCAACGCTTTAAATGCATGTGAGGGACCAAATGTTGAAACCTGGGTATTAAAACAAGAGTTACCATAGTTACAACCCCTACATCTCATGTCACCCCCAGAGCACACGTCTCCAAAACTACCTTTATGGGTCAATACAAAATCATCTGCCAACTCCACCTCTTTAAGTAAAGTAGTTGCTTTCTGTTCACTGACATAAGTTGTGACGCGCTGAGGAATTCAATTTTTGAATTGCTCCAACGCTACCAACTCACAAAGGCTCAAAGCTGTCAACATTAGCAATACAATCACGGGCAATAAATCACGGGCAAATTCCGCATTGGTCTTCTTATCTCCTATTTTCCCCAATTCCTGCACTTTTGACAATAAGCTTTAGGGACTAACTCAGATTTTATGCAATCTGTAGCACTTAACGCTGAATATGCCTCCTGAACACTACCAGTACCAGTGCAATAAGGATGCCCTGAGCATTAAAGTCCTGTCTGCAGCCAGCCAATTTTTTGCATCCATAATGCATTCGAAAAGAGTAAAGAATGTATCGGGGTCCTTCTCATTTAACTTGGGCACTAGACAGAAATTAGCACCAACATCAAAATAACATGGCACACTTTCAGATGAAAAAGATTCCTCTACCACATCACTTGAAAGCTTTCCATCCCTGATCAGTTTCTTGCCAAACCTTTTCTGCTTCATTTTGCCATTCCATTTCTACTCTAATTATTTCCTGTTCAAACTGCAAAAGCAGCAATTCTTTTTGCCGCTCAAATGTCAACTAGTGGTGGATTTCATGATTTGTTTGCGCGAATCAGTTTGCGTCGTTCAGTTCGCCACAAAGAGTCGTTTGTTTGTTCTTTCGTTCGTTCGTTCAGTCGTGTTTCCGGTAGCGGTGAATCATTCACTGAGTCGTTCAGACTCAGCTCCTCCCTCCGTCCCTCGTTCTCATTCGCGAATCGCGAACGACTCGGCTGTCATTCGCGAACGGCGAATGACAGCCAAGTCGTTCAGACTCGGCTGCTCCCTCGTTCATAACATTCAAACGAATCACGAATGCAGCTGAGTCGGTCTCGGTCAGACTCCCTCGTTCTCATTTACTAACTAATCACGAAATCACGATTCACAATCGTGCAATGGTGCAAATGGTTATCAATCAACACAACATTAACTAAGTTCCTTTTGTGGGGTTTGTGTTCCGAGGGAAGGAGGCCGCCGACAACAGGAATCGCTTTTAACTCACTTTATTTGTTTAGGTTTAGTTATCTTAATCTACCAAGCATGTGGGGGCAGTAAATGTAAATGCCACGCGCGTGGAGAGATCGTCCGCGCGACCCTCTGGATGTCTGCCTGGACGATTCTGATCCTAACCGGATGTTTCCGCCGGATGTCATTCAGCAGGAGGCGTGACCTCCATGACGCACAATGGCTAGTGTTGCACTTCCGCCCCAGTGTACTATGTGTACCGCCATCCTGTGTTGAGGTGCAGTTACTACAACTTGTATATTTATTTCTACTCCTGGCTATGTGCAGATATTTTACAGCCTGATGATACATGTTATTAATTCGCAACAGTCCCTCCTTGGTCATCACTGATGACCATACTATAAATTAATAATGCTATGTATCATGTAAGGTCTAAAAATGGTGAGTATAAATTCAAGCGAAAAGAAAAACATCAACATCACCAATCGACTTAGTTCGGGAAAACCTCTTCTAGACAGTAGGAAAACCTGTCGCATCTCTAAATTGGATGGCATTCACCTTGGTGTGTCTCAAAGAATACATGGGCCGTAGCCAACAGTAGACAAATTATCATCACATCATACAATCCATATGTCATACCATTATCACAGTATCCTGAGGACAGAAAGGCATAGTAGTTAATGCATTGTAATTTCCCCATATGAAATCCCTTCAAATACTTATATGCATGTATAACCAAAATCGAATACCTCCAGGTATAACAGACATTACCGTGTTAGCAGCTCTGGCGAACACAGAAGAGACATTATCGTGTTAGCAGCATTAACCCTATATAGATCTAAAAAACGCCCTGTAGACTAGCATGCAATTGCTCAGATGGTTTCCATGCACGAAGGTTACTCAAAGATCATCAGTGTTATCCCCAATGCCCATCTTGTGATCCATAGGCAAGGCCCACACGCCAAGGTTACCAACACGTACCCATGTGTGCCTTCCCCACGGATCCACTCCTCACCAGTAGTCAGAACATTTTAGCAGCATCAAAAAATTCATCCGTTTCATTATTAAAGCAATCATGGGACTACAGCATAACACATTCCGTACTTATAATGCATTGTATTGACAACCGTGAAGCATACTGTGTATTTAATAATTCAACATTCAAGTAAAACAGGTGCCATGTCCTCCTAGACACAGGTGCCGAACTCCAGGATATCAGGTACCACAGCCTGATCAAATCGGGGCGCTCCACTGTCCCCTGCACACTCTCGGGTACACCTGGTCACCTTTCTCCACCCTGGTTGGTGGTTCGTCCTTTGGCTCTGCACTCTGTTTCTCGGAAATGTCAGTTTCTTGAGTGTCCCGTTCACTCTTTCCACCATTCCCAGTGAATGTAACATAACCGCTTGTTTGATGGGTAACTGCTGCACCACCCGGTGTTGGCGCTGTAGTTTTGACACAGCAGTGGAAAGAGCTAACAAGTTAAAGTATTAAACACAGCATAACAGCATTAGGCGTTGTCGTAGTAATTCCCAATTTTCTATGTCAATAAACTATTTAGCTTATGCATTAGATCCTTTCCCAACAGATTGCTGAAGTATTTCCCAATGATTACTTTAACCTGGTCCTTGCAAATGTTCAAAGACCATATGTCTGACTTATGTAAATTCAACATTTAAACGAATAAAACAAAAAAACAAAAAATCTAAATGCAAATATTCCCCCCTTGAAATAAAATATCCTTGCAAATAAGATATAAAAATATTCCCTCCTTGGAATAAAATACAAAAATAGTCCCTCCTTGAAATAAAATACACTACTTATTCCCTCCTTGTGACTTTGAAAAAGTCACGTAAAATTAACACAAAGTTAAGCATGTTGCATTCATTCTTCCCGCTTGTATTGACCTTTATATATTGATATCATAAAATATATGTACATGACAGTGATTCTGGGTCCTAGTTTATCAAGCTTTTTGGCACAACTATTTTAGTCTTCTAGCGTTACCTTTAAATCTTATGCCCACATTATTTTATTTTACTTTTAGACTAGGTAAACTTATTCAATTGTTCTAATAAGGCCAAATTCATGAGCTAGTCTCACCCCACCGGAAGAGCTCTTCCCAGTTATCCTTTCAGCAGCTGAAGAGAGGTCTGTCCAGGTCGGGTTACCATCATCCAGTCGATAACCACCTCTAGGAGATGAAAAAAGAGTATCATGACGGTAGAGAAGATCTCACCCCCCATCAGGATGAAGCACTTCTCTGCAATCCAGTCACTGCCAATGCACAACAAATCATAATTATAAAGTGTTAACATCTTTCAACATCAATCGCTTGTGAATAATCAATCATTAAAAGAATCAAAAAGAAAATTGAAAATATAGAGTGTAAAAACACATCACATTCAGATAAGACCGTCAACCATGTTGCCTCCTAATATGAAACTTATCAACCGCTGGTAACAGGAATGTTCCTGCTGTTCATTTTGTGTATGGAGTCCATTTCAATGTCCAAATATGAGTTTGAGTCCATTTAGGGCAGGAACCCCAGATCAACTGTCCTCTCTCTAATGGACCCCCCTCCATTGTCCTGGGGGAAGAGAGACCAGAACCAACCAGTATCTTTGCAAAGAAAACATCTAACACAATACAACAAACAATATGTAGACAGTCGTTTCCAGTATGGAATTATAGATCAGGCATGTCTTAATCCTATATGGTCTTAATGATCTTATATCGTTATTAATCTAAGTAGTTCGAACCATATGTGAGAGTTATATCAAAACAAACTTGCATACAATGGTGAGTCAAACAATAGGTAAATATGGTGAGTGAAGTTAAAATTGAATATATATGTAACCACACACAATCATTGAATAGTTTTGCTTACTAAAAATGGATATGGCTCAGATAAACCAACCTCAATTTCCTCATTGTCATCGCCCAAGTCACCTCTAATAATCAAATGGCACCTGTGTGTGTGTCCCAGGTGAAAACCCTCTGGTCCATCTAAGAATCATAACCTCAGCAATGGTCAGCATCATTGAGCAAAAACAAAACATCGTATATAAAAACAAGACAATGGACACCACATTATGAAGGTAAACTGAGCAACCCAAAAATTGACTGTATTAATTGTTACACCCCTACACTGTGTATCAGGTTATGACTCTACCACACTCCCATATCGTCGCTTGAGGCGGGAGAAAAGTCCCTGGACTGCTTAACAGTCCCCAGCGCTGGTTGACCTCTGGACTACTGTGGACAAGTGGTAGAGGAGATAACTTCTGATTTAAATGAAACTATCAGATAGGGCCGTATTATGCCCATCAACCATCTTATGCACAAATACTCATGAGGGGGTACCAGGGGTTCGGGGCTTCATGTGACGTGACTGAGCTGTTGGTCTGCTATTTGTCCTATAAAGCACAAAACACTCACACAAACAGTTAAAAGTATAAAACAAATACACAAAGAAAACAAAATCAACAGGAAACAAAAACAAATAACAGACATATATACATAGTTGACCTGATCTTCAACCGTCCTAATGTTCGCATTGCTTTCTTCGTTATGTTTCATTATGTCTATTATTATTATTATCATTAACATCATTATTATTATTACCACTACTATTATAAGGTAAACCCCTACATAACTCTATAATGCCTCCCTCCTTTGTTAGATCTCCTTATCTAAATTACCTCCTGCGGCTTTATCTCTGCTCTGTCCCTCTCTCTCTAGACCACATTTCTCTCTTTACCTTCTTTAACTTTCTTTAACTTTCTTACACTTTCCCTTCTTCTATCCTTCTGTCTACTTCCCTCTGTCTTTCTAAATAAATCCTCCTGTTATAAGAATTACCACTTACTGTCCCCATCTCATTGTGTCCTGTCCAACTTCCCTTTCCTCCTTTGTTAACCTTATAATTTCTTATCATTAATAAAAACAAAAAGAGGTGTTTGTGATCTTTCTTTGGAAGGGGCATGGAGGTCCCCTCCTTCTCTTAAGGTTAAAGGAAAGAATAAAACAAAGAGTTAATGTCAATTTTAACACCTTCCCATTACTGACAAGTTGATGCTTATGAATAATCAGTTTTTACACAACAACACTTTTTATCACAGTAATGACATCTGTTAACATAGTTATTTATAAATGTATATGTCTAGATAATAACATTAAACCAAATTATTGTATTGGGCTCCATTCTGCCTTCTCCCCTTGCATTCTAGGAGTGCACAACTTCATTCACACTTCATTCATTAACTTAATTTCCTTTGTCCCCATCACATGGTCAGTCGTCGGGGGAGGGGGGAAGTCTGGGTAGTCTGATGGGGGTAGGGGTGGTCGAGGGGTAGGGGGTTTTGGGGGCCATTTTGGGGACTCCCAAAATGGCTGACAGGGATTTGTAATCTATGCTCCCTGCTGTGTTACCATAGCATAGAACTTATTTAAATGCGCACACTTTATATCCTCCACGTTAATATTGTGTATATATCCTACTATGTGTGTGCCCATATGTGGAAGTGCTCCAAATCCACTGGTATTGTGTACATATGTCTATGGTTTATATATATTAGTTTACTGTCTCTCCCTAGACCTAGCATAGCCATTAGCCTCCACCCTGGACCGTATGGCCGCACAGGAATGCTATCATCCCCCCTGGAGAACAATGAGCCATAAACAACCCCCCGTGGTGGGCTATCTTCAGTTCTAAATACCTAGCCTATCCGCTAGCCCCTCGGGATAGCTTGTGGCTAATAGCACAGAAATGCTACAAGACAAAGAAGGCTAAGCCACTTCCTCGTGTTTGCCTGGGGGTACTAGCACAGATATGCTACAAGACAAAGAAGGCTAAGCTACTGCCACATGTTTGCCTGGGGGTACTAACACAGATATGCTACAAGACAAAGAAGGCTAAGCTACTGCCACATGTTTGGAGTTAAGAGCATATTAGTACGGTTATCAAGCATTTAGCACATGCAGAATTATGCGGGTTATTGTTTTACACGCAAGTTAGCGCAGCTCTGTGTGGGGAACGTTATTATCGTCCCATTTTAGTTATCTCTTTGTTAGTAAAGTTCTATAACCACACGATCTCCTCACTCCACCTCCGTATTTACCACGTTATCATGTGGGTCATATCTTTGACCATTTTGACAATAAAAACTCCCTATTATTAAAAGAATTCGGAGACTCAAACTCCTGGACTTGAACCACGGTCATTATTTGATAATCTGGGATTTAAACCACGATTATTAAATAATTTTTGAGACTTGATACTCGACTTGGACTCGAACCAATATTGGGACTTGAACCCGCAGATACAATACTGATCACATGCTTGTTTTGTAATGGTCATATAATAACTACTAAATATTATCTAACTAATTCCAAAAGAGTTATGAGCGCCTGTTCATTTTTGTTTCGGCTTAACTGTAACGACTATGGACCAGAGAACCAAAGCTTTGCAACAACGTCCGCTAGTCACCTCTGTTACCTAATATTCTATAGATAACTATGCAGTTTTTAGCCGTAGCAAAAGGAAACTGCTTACCTGTTTAATAGCCGGCTTGTAACAGAGGCGACGAGTGGGTACACCGTCGCGTGGCGAAAGCTCTCTAGCCCGAAACAAAGCCTCTCCGTTCACCTCGAATCACGTCGGGAAGTCACCAGATTGTGGGGTTTGTGTTCCGAGGGAAGGAGGCCGCCGACAACAGGAATCGCTTTTAACTCACTTTATTTGTTTAGGTTTAGTTATCTTAATCTACCAAGCATGTGGGGGCAGTAAATGTAAATGCCACGCGCGTGGAGAGATCGTCCGCGCGTCCCTCTGGAGGTCTGCCTGGACGATTCTGATCCTAACCGGATGTTTCCGCCGGATGTCATTCAGCAGGAGGCGTGACCTCCATGACGCACAATGGCTAGTGTTGCACTTCCGCCCCAGTGTACTATGTGTACCGCCATCCTGTGTTGAGGTGCAGTTACTACAACTTGTATATTTATTTCTACTCCTGGCTATGTGCAGATATTTTACAGCCTGATGATACATGTTATTAATTCGCAACACTTTCAGCTGAGGAGCGCTTCGTGTTCGGAATCGGGATATCGTTGCCCGGGCGCCGCACGTCAGCACGAGCTCACTTTATCCTGAAAGGTGGGAGGAGGGGGGGGTTGATGGTGTTAATAAATGTGTGAATAATAGCAAATACAACATTGTGTCTGTCTGGTTGAATATGTTAACATATGTATTTAATTTGAGTTCAACAGATTTATTTAATGTATGCATAATGACATGTCAGGATCAAAATGCCCCATTCCCCCAATTCAAGGTAAAGTTAGACAAACCAAACGCAGCGGGATGCGGGAGGGGGGGGGGTGGGCGTAGTAGATTATTGGATGTTTAATATATCAGCAAGATAATAGACTTCATTTAGCAATGATGAGTTTAAAAGTTAATGATGTACAGTTGTGTTTATTCTGGGCATATTTTATTTACTATTGTGAAGATGGCCATTGGCCACCCCCACTCAAGATCAAGATCCACCAAGGTGGGGGTCCCGGCCGGGTCGCGTGCAACGAGACAGATTGACGAGACATTCAAATATTTTATTAATCTGGCATGACAGAAAATACAAAGACAGCATGCATTTACCATTTCACTGATATTTAAATGTAAAAGGCACGATTGGCTGGCTCTCGTGAGTCGTGACGTCTCAGTCCTCGAGTCAATCACAGTCAGGGACCGACTCGCGAATCAGCGCCGCGAATCAGCAGCGCGTCAGAGACTCAGCGAACGAGACGAACGACGACGAACGAGTCGAACGAGAACGGCGAATGAGGTCAGTTCGTTCACTTTAAAGAGTCATTCGTTCGAACTGATTCGTTCGCGAACGAGCCATCACTAATGTCAACCCAGGCGATGACTGGTACTGGACATATGCACATGCGGGCTATTGAAAAAAATAAAATTACTAAAAGGCCCAACGGTTACTTGGAGCCAGAAATATAACAAGGTCACATTTATAGATGCTCCCCCTCCCCTCACAGAGAATCTGTCACAGTGGGCATTGTTTATAGGTGCTCCCCCTCCCCTCACAGAGAATCCCGTGCTCAAGGGAGTAGCAGGCGAGATAACGCTACTCGCCTGGAACCAAGGTGCACTGCTAGTTAGCGCGCTCGGTGGCGCCGTGGAAGTACAAGCCTCGCACATCTTAGGCGGGGAAGGCCGGTCAAATTGGCACGGCATCCCAGCCTCCCCACGAAAGACGGGGGAGGCCGACTGAGCATGTCCTTCTATCTAGTCCCAACTTAGCTGAACCTGCCCCTTTCTGACGATAAATGTAGCCATGGCCCGCTCATGATGTCATCCCCCTTGGCTGAACCTGTCTTTTAATCTTATAAGATATCCACGGACCTGAGACTCAGGGCTCACAATCAGCAGAACTTCTCAGGAGGCGAAGCTCTTTGTGACACCAGCGCTGTATTCGTATTTACCCGTTGACTTTTGATTAAGTTGATTAAGAATAAATCTACTCAGTTTACTTCAGTTTATTTCTCTTTATTTCTGATCTGGTACCGACAGGGTCCACGCTGTTGTAGCTTAGTATAGGACAGAGTTTTTTCTCTCAACAGGGCACAGTCAAGTCTGAAAGTCTCTCCCTTCTCCAAGACACCCCTTCCTGCAACATTAATGCAATAATGCTCAGCTACTTGCATTAACTACTGTTCCTTAGTACTGAACTTTAACTTTGTCGATTCTGGGCTGATTTCTGGACACCTTCCCATGTCAGGTTCATAGATTTCATTTCCTCTTCTACTGTGCGCCGCCAGGTGTTCTTGGGTCGTCCTCTCTTTCTTCTTCCTTCAGGTGTCCAGCGAAGGGCTATTCTTGGGATGCTGTCTTGCTCTCTTCTCAGAACATGTCCAATCCAGTTCCAGAGCCTCTTTGTTATAATACTATCCATGCTGTCTTGTTGGCATCTAGTCAGCAGATCTTCGTTGGATATCTTATTGGGCCAAAAAAATCGACATATCCTTCGTAGACTTTTTGTGTGCAAGACTGACAGTTGACACAGGTCGCCTGCGGTCATCCTCCAGCATTCTGCTCCATACAGGAGGGTGGATAGGACACAGCTCTGATATATCCTCAGTTTTGTCTTTGTTCTATATTGCTGGGACTTCCATATGTTGTTCAACATGAACAAGTAGAGCTAGCAGGTTACAGTTCTAAACAGCAAGTGTAATGTTATATCCATTCAGAACATTTTGTAATGTGAGACATATCCAGTTTAATTATCATTAAGAATCACACTTGGCTGTGATCGCATCTTTGGTTCCCCACGTCAGATCACTGTTATTCAGAGTGTGAATATCTGTTGAATATCCAATATCTTTCTAACTTAAAATAAAACACTTTCAAATGATGACGATGATAAACTGCTATAGAGATGCATGATTCATTTAATACACCACCACAGTAGTGCTATGCTGCTACAAATGTCACATTCAGTTTTGATGGTGGGACGACGTTCCTGGCTGGATACACTGCAATGCACTGTTGTAGAGCTAGCGGGATACACTTCTAAACAGCAATTTTACGTGAGACGTATCCGGTTTAATTGCACTTTAGCACTTTACCTCGGCAGGTACAGCTGGGCAGGTATACACCGCTTGACACACAGGACTCGGTGAACGCGTCTTTACCATGTCACATCGCTTATTCAGAGCATGAATATCTGTTGAATATCGAATATCTTTAACTTAAAAACAAAAAAATACTTTCAAACTACATAAACTGCTATTGAGATTATTTTAATACACCACCACAGTAGAGCTATGCTGCTATAAATGTAATTTTCAGTTTTGATGTCAGGACATCCCTGGTGGGTGAACATTATTGTAAAACGTATCTAACGCGGGGGAACTCCACCCACCCGGACCGGCTACTAAACGTTGGCGATTTGTTTTGCATTTGTTTTTTCAGGTTTTTATCAATGAAAAGGGTAGCAGGCTAGGTAGAAGGCTTCCCCTTATGGGATATAGACATTCCTGATAGTGCTGATCAGCGTGAGCCCCGCCTGCTAGCTGGTATTCATTTGCCTTTTTCTATTGCGGATGACCAAAAGAACAACCTGATGTCTCAACTCTGCAGCGTACCTCCAACCCAATGGCCCTTTGCAGTGGGACTTAGTGGAAGATCATTGTGGATACATCCCCATGGCCACCTTTTGGAACCTGTTTGGCACATGATAGTGTACTGTTTGGTGTTAATCTCCTGTCACACCTGTACACCTGTGAGAACATGCCAGTACCACTTTGGGGGTACGCTGGCAAACCTTCATGAGTTTTAACATGCTTTAACGTGCTTTGATTCCCTTCTTTTTTCCCCTGAATCTTAGATGTTAGTTTTAGCAACACTACACCTGCACCTGAGCTGTTTGTCCATGTTGTTTTTTTGACAGACATTCATTCTAGCTAGCTAGTTGTAGTTTTCCTGTCCCTTCCTCCCGGTGCTCCATGTCTTCCCTACATGTTTCCCTCACCCCCTCCGTCCCCTCTTGTTTTTTTATTCTACGACATGGAGGATGAGAGCTATCCAAACTGGTCTATTGCCAAATAATAGGACTACCCAAATAATTGTTCATTTTAATCATCTCGCCACTGTGTTCAAAAAAGTGTGACATTAGTTTAGACTTCATTGTCACAGTATGCTAATGTGGTTGCAGTCAATGTGCTCCAGAGAGGAGAGAGACACAGAGATTTGCACCTTGTTACCATGGTAAAATTATATTGATTGCAACCAATTAGGGTTTGCTTTTTTGGTGAAAAACAGCAGTGTTTAAAATGTATCTATCTTTACTTCTGCGTGTCGTTTAACTACTAACTTACTCTAACAAAGCAAGTATGTACAGAATGGCACGTATTACAAAAACAGAAACGATTGTACAATGAATTATTAGACATTGAATAACATCTCAACTCTCACTCGGTCTGGAAAATATCAGTACAGTTTTTTTGTTTCTATACTTCCATAATGCTTTTTTATTAATGTACTTCCATAATGCTGAAACTAAACTTCTGTTTGTGTGTGTTTGCATGTGTGTGTGTTTGTGTGTGTGCACGCGCCCACTTGTGTTTTTCTCACTTGTGTGCCTCCACCCCTGCGTGTGCATGAATATAAATCTTTTTACTATGTAGAGCAGAGCCAGTTGGGTGGAGGAGGAAAGAGCTCAGGGAAGATGGATAAAAGCATGAAATGAAGAAATAAGAGGCAAGAGTGCTACAATAACTTGGAAGGGCAAAGAGAGGGAGGTTTGTTTGAGTCAAGTTTGTTGCAGTACCATGGGCAGATGCACTGAGTAAGACGGACACATTGGCCACTCAGGGTGACTCAGCAGTACAGTCTAGTTACTTCCACATTGATTTTGAAGTGTTTTGTTTTAAGTGTCACAGGAATATTGTTAAAGCAAGATACATAGAATGGATCAGGACTGGGTAAACCACATTGACAATCTGGCGATGAGTCACTGAACAGCGGCGTTTAAATACTGCCTGGTGCTGATTGGCTGATGATCCGCAGGTGTGTCATGCCATCAGGAGAGTAGTGGATGACACAACCACGTAGGCACTGCCCCGCTGCCATGTCTATCAACATACAACACAAAACCAAGACCAGACAGACCTACAAAAAGAACAAGAAAGAGCAGCCCCCCCTCAAGCTGGGGCATGGGGTCTGACCATCGCTTGGAGGTAGGGAGGCAGGGTTAGGGTTAGGTTAGGTAAGGTTAAGGTTACGCCTAAATTCCACTGACTCTGATGTGGCCATGTACTGGCTGCGATGCGGCAGAGATGTATAAAGTACTGGAGACCAAGTACTATATCAAAAAAGTGACTTGAGTAGAAGTTGAAGTGTTCTTTAAACACCACACTTAAGTGGAAGTACTAAAGTATTCAAAATGTTTTGTACTTAAGTATTGCAAGTAGAAGTATTTTAAAATGTACTACTCAAGTACTGAAAGTAAAAGTACAAGTACAAGTGTTGTGTTATGTGTAGGCTATATTAACAGGGATACAAACACATGTATGGTCAAAAAAGAGAGAGCTAGTTGAAGCGCGTATTCTGATTAATTCTGAGTGTATTCTGATCAATAATTAGTAAGTCATTTAATATTTTTAATGGGTAAAACATTTGATTTTTATGTTTCATTAGGTGTGTTAGTTCAGCTGTCATCACAATCTGATATTGCTAATACTAGAATTGTCTATAGGCCTGTCTCATTTTGTGTAGTTTAACTTATTATTTGGTAGATTTGTCTTATTAATATGTAATTAATAGCACCTTAATATTTGCTGAAAGCCGCAATTGGGTTTTAAAAGAGGATGCGGAGACACGCAGGTAGCTAAAACAAGGCCTAAAGAAGACAGAAGTTACGGACGCCAGCGTTATGTGATTAACTCTCATTTAATAGGCCTACTATATTCTACAATTGTTAAAAGCGTGGACGTCACGTCAGTATAACCAGATTTATTTTGTGATGGGTCCCGACGGACATTTTGTGAGTAACGAGTAACGATTCAGCACTTGAAAAATGTATCGTAGTAAAAGTATTAAACTCATCAAAAATATGTAGTGAAGTAAAAGTGGAAGTAGGAGAAAAAAATAATACTCCAGTAAAGTACAGATACCGCATTTTAGTACTTAAGTACAGTAGTGAAGTAGTTCGACTTCGTTATCTCTGCGAAGCGGCCGTCGGAGCTGATCACATCCACTCTGGTCAATGTGTGTGATTCCACGAGACGCGCTGCAGCAATAAACACAACAATAAACACAATGAACAATAAACACAAAAAAGAAAACATTTAACTATATAGCCTACTTGCTCATGGTAGAAGCACAAAAATCAAAAGTAAGTCAACTTCTGACAGACAAAGCAACAGCATGTCAACTTCGGACAGGCAAAGTAATCTTTTATTTGTTTGGTTTTTTTACATCCACAAATGATCATGTGATTGCATGATCTTGGAGTTCTCGCGTGATCTTGCGAATCCAGCCGCCTCTCAGTGCGCTGCTTCTGAAATGCTCCCGGCGGGGTATGACACTGCGTGGAGGATGGAACAAAGCCGCGTCGAAGCCGGAACATGGCCGTGTCAGAGTCAGTGGGTTGCGGGCATTAGTGCCTTGTAGTCAATGGCCTCCATTGTCGTCAACGGAACTACAAGGCAGTTATTAAGTAAATGGGTACCGTTTTAGCAGAGGAATCTCCGCCTACGAGTTTCAAAAAATGCGATCGGACACACACTAATGCCCCCACGCATACACAAAGACACACACTGCATTGACATACTCCTCACACACACACACACACACACACACACACATACACTCTCAAACACACACACACACACTACCTGCAATCCTCCCGTGCTGTCAAATCCATCTGCCATCCATCTGTGTTTAAAAGGCCCAGGCTGACCACAGCTGGATGGGTGACTGTTCTGTATTTAAGAGGCAAAGGCGGAGCACAGCTGGGTGGGTGACCTGTTCTGCAGCAGGGCCCCGTTGCAAGGCATGAGGCACACCACTATGCCAGGTGAAGCGTCTCTAATCTGTCCCTCACCTGCATGAGGTAGAACAGGGACCTTCTCACCACCTGCATCACCATGAGTTATGTTGGCAACAGTGCAATGTGAGGTCACTTCCTCCCCATGTCTCTGGGGCTTGGGGGGCAGATGCCATGCCATGGGGCAAAGATAGAGAGGAATGAGAGAGGGAGGAAGAAAAAGAGAAGGTGGTAGAGATGGCGAGGTGAAGTGGACAAGAGATAGATGGTCTAAAACAAATGGAGCAGCGAAGGCAGAAATGAAGCAGCAGGCGCCAAGGCAAATCTTCCATTTCAGTGAATACAGTGAGTACATTCGCTTGCCACACAGGACAGAATGGGGCTAATAACGCATCCTATGAAGTCACAGAGAGAGATGTCCTTGTCGATGCACCTCTTGCAACCACAAAGTAGCTCAAAGGTCACATTACAATATTTTTTTATTGGCTGTTGTAAAGTATCTCATTCTGCTGTGTTAAAGTGTCAGGCTCTTTGTCAAGCAGCGAGACTTTCCACCAGCACATACGCTGCAACTGCTGCCTGCTGGCAAAATATGCAGTTTGTGTTTAAATTTGTATTTTATTGTTTGTTTTTGAATTTGTTCATATATATATATATATATATATATGAGATTTTTATTAAGTATTTGAGAGAGCTTGAGTCAAAAATGGACCGAAGATTCCTAGAAGTTGAGTAACCACCGTCTTCTTGTAAGGAGCAGCTCTCTGCCAGTTCAAACAGCCTTTGGGGGGTCAAAGACTGCCTGGAGCAACTCTGCCTCCCAGCCACCACCACACCGAGTCAAACTGTGGCCTTCCTGCTACTGAAGTGTACCTCAGCCAGCTGAAACCAACACAATCAAGGATCACAGAGCCATCCTGTTGCTTTTGTCAATAACATAACATGACTTCTGTGTAAGGAATCCGTATCTTTTCAGCGGCAGACAAAGTACACCAGCCCCTTCCTTGCACTCCAGCAAATAGCACAACAATGTGTTTATGTCTTGGAACGACAAAGTAACAACACTGTGACTTATTTACCGTGACACTGTTGGTTGTTTTATAGGAAATGTTATTGCAATAAGTAAAAACACAAATGTATGCTGAGCTTAACATTTATGTTCCTGGAGGACTACCTTTGATAAGAAACCGTGCTGAAACTGCCATTTAACCAAAACCCCAATCAAAGTGAAATATAATGTGCAGCACTTGTTTTACATTTTTGTGCGGAGTGTTTAAATCAGATCCAGACATACATTAAATGTATTTGATGGGAATAGAACTGTGACCATCAGTCAACACTACAGGCATCATCCTACAATTTAGTGAAAGACTTCAGGTGTCCAAACAAGCTCTGTTGTCCCAGAATATACTCCCTGCACTTTTACACTCTGCACAGAGAGGTAAACACATGCACACACACACATACACACAGACACACACACGCATGCAAACACAGACACACGCACACACCCATACTCACCCCCAACAGATTTCTGTTTCCTGGGACCTGTCACCTGCGGTTAGGCTCCTGATTGACTGGAGGTCAGCCTTGCAAGGTGGAGGGAGACAGGCTGAACAGCCTCTTTGACCAGCATCACCACCACCACCAATCCTAATCTAAAGGCGGACTAATGGGCCTATTGGGGCAAGGGATCTGACTTTAAATGGATTTTTGTATGGAACAAGGGAACAGCCCACTGAATAGCTACTGGTTGCAGTTTCCCCCCAAGGGTCCTCTGGCTCTGTGAGTACCGTTAACCTTACACTCAGCTTACACCCCCCCCCCCCCATCCCTCCCATATGAAGGGAAACCAATTTATAACAAGCATTAAAAAACACACACACACACACAAGAGCCTGAAGTGAGATTGAAGAGGTAAAGGAGCAGGGGAGGAGGGATTGGTTTTGGTGGAGAATATGGAAAGCAGCTGACAAGGAGACAGAAAGAGAGATAGATGGAGAGGCAGAACTGGGAGAGGGGATGGAATGGAGTGAGCCTCTCTCTCTCTCTCTCTCTCTCTCTCTCTCTCTCTCTCTCTCAGACCAGCGACTCTAATCGGAGGCAGGCGTTCCCCTGGCCTCCAAATCTTATTTGGCACCAGGAGCTCCAGGAACCAACTCAGTGAAAAAAAACAGAATCACATCACGCAGAACACAGAGTGAGGAAAATATAGCAAATAGAAAGAAATTGTGTGTGTGTTTGTGTGTGACTGGCTGTGTGTGTGTTTTTTTTTTTTTTTTGGGGGGGGGGGGGGGGGGGGTAAAAGGCGGCAGAGGAGTTGGGAAATGGAATAGGTGGGGGGTGGGGGAACTAAAAGGTAAAATCAGAGTGGAGGAGTAAAGACAGACTTCATGATGACTGAAGGTAATATAAAGGATGATGAGGAGGCTGAGGATGAGGAGGGCTCAGACTTTATGGGGGGGGGGTGTTGTTGGGCAGGAAAGTAGCAGAAAAGAGAAGTACAAATGGAGGGGGAACGTAGAGCAGCAAAGAGAATAGAACAACTCATATGGCAGGAAACAGAATGGGAGAAGGTATGTGTGTGCGGGGGGGGGGGGGGGGGGGGGGGGGGGGGGGCGGGAATAGATTGGATTAAATGAGAAAAGAGTGTATCGGTGACACAGGCGAGTAAAGAGAAAGTGGAAGAAGGGTTGAGAGCGAGGGAGAGAGGCAGAAAGATGGAAGGCAGGAGGGACGGAGAGGGGGAAGAGGATGTGTGCATGAGGTGGCTAGAGCGAGAGAAAGCCAGTGTGACCGATGCAGTGGAGGTGGCTGCAAAAAGAGCTCTTCTGATCTGGAGAGTGGAGACTAGAGTGTGTCAAGGTTCCACCATGTTATAGTAAAGGTAGAGGAGAGAGAGAGAGAGAGAGAGAGAGACAGACAGACAGACAGACAGACAGACAGACAGACAGACAGACAGACAGAGACAGAGAGAGAACATTATAAAAAATACTCTGAGAACAAAAAAGGAACACCACATTAGACATCAGTTGATGTAATTGAATGTTCTATTGACAACAATCAATTCTGGGTTAGGGTTAACAGGAAAAGAAAAGATGAATTTCCTATGCAAAATGGGGATATTTGGACAAATCACTTTAAAATCTCTAAGGTAAACCAAACTCAGAACAAAAGGAGATACAAAGTCAATTAAAAGTTCTGGAAGAAACAATCAAAGATTATCAGAATCACATTGACACCTTAATGGAAGCAGAACTACTAAAACATATTAAACCAAGAAAGACATCAGGGGCCGAAATTCTCAGATGATAAACACAAATTGCACATATTTACACTACACACATTAATCGATAAAAGAAACCTTTGCATGTTTTGTAGATTACAAAAAAAACATTCAACACAATTTGGCATGACAGAATTTTGTATACTCATGGAAATGGTTATTGGGGGGAAAACGTATGATATAATTAAATCAATCTACACAAACAACCAATGCACAGTCAAAATTGGCAATGAACAAACAAATTACTCCCATCAGGAATGCAGTGTTAAACAGGGTTGCGATCTGTCCCCCACACTTTTTAACATTTATATTGACAAATTGGCGAAAACACTTGAAACATCGACAGCTCCCAGTATCACTACATGTCACAGGTTAAATGCCCATTATATGCAGATGACCTGGTCCTACTGTCCCCAACCCAAGAAAGACTTCAGCAACACCTGGACGAACGAAATAGGTTCTGTAAGACCTGGGCCCTCACAGTCAATCTGAAGAAGACCAACATCATGATCTTCCAAAAAAGGCTCTAAGACCAAAAATATAAATTCTATCTGGACACTAACAAATTACACATGCTTAGGCCTAAATATCAGTTCCACTTATAACCTCAAAACTACTGTAAACAACCTCAGAGACCAAGCAAGAAGCCTTCCATGCAATAAAAATAAATATTAAAATTGAATCCCAATCTAAATCTGGCTGAAGGTCTTAGTTTCAGTCATAGAACCCATTGCCTTATATGGCAGTGAAAATCTGGGGTCCTCTCAGCAAACAATTATAATTTCAAACTTAGAACAAACACCAAATTGAATGCCTGCATATAAAAAAATAAATGACACCTTCAAAGAAAACCCCAAATAATGCCTTGCTGAGCAGAACTAGGCCAATATCCCCTCCAAATTAAAATAGAAAAAAGAGCTCAAATTCCACAACCACCTAAAATCAAGTGCCCTAAAATACCACAAAACTAACGCAGAGAAATGTTCCCTCCACAAGCTGGTCCTGAGGCTCACTAACTGGCCCTACAGAGCCCCAGGTCAGCACATACACAACCTGTCCCAAACTAATTATCATCAAATGAAAAGAAATATACATCACACATTGGAAAGACACCACAAAAACACAATCCAAAATGGATTGTTATTTTGCCTAAACCGTCAGTGTACACGAGCAGAGCACCTGAGTGCTGTGTCTTACTCCACACTCAGACAGGACCAGATACCACCTCAGCGGACACTGCCTGGCCCTGGAGACTGGTCGCCACAGACAGACCTGGCTACCTAGGAAGGACAGGCTGTGCACACATTGTCCACAGAAACAAGCGACTGCTGTACTGTATAAAGTACGAAGACATACGAAAAAGCCTTCTTTACTAAATTTACCCAACAATTCCCACAATTTAAATCACAAGTAGACAGTGGAAAAATTAAATATATCCTTGGGGAAAAACAAAAATGCTGCTTGTTGGCAGCAAGATATGTCCTCTCCCGTCATAACCTCAGAGAAAACCAGGAAAACACCTTATAATTATTGTCTTTCATGTACTATTACTAGGGATGTCCGATATTGGCTTTTTTACCGATAACCGATAACCGATATTGTTCAACTCTTAATTTCCGATACCGATATCAACCGATACCGATATATGCGGCCACGTGAAACCTCCGCTTTACGCTCATTGCAATAGGGTTTATGCCGAGCGGAAGTGTGGATTAATAAATAAAAACAAAACAGCGGTAAAAGCTAGCGTGTGAAGCCCCGGTGACGGTCTGGAAGTGCGGATTAAAAAAATTAAAAATAAAAATAAAACAGCGGTAAAAGCTAGCGTGTGTGTCCGGGAGAGGGCTACTCTCTTCGGACACATTACTCTGAAGCCCCGGTGACGGTCTGGAAGTGTGGATTAATAAATACAATTTTTAAAAAAAACAGCGGTAAAAGCTAGCGTGTGTGTCCGGGAGAGGGCTACTCTCCTCGGACACATTACTCTGAAGCCCCGGTGACGGTCTGGAGGTGCGGATTAATAAATAAAATAATGTGAGCGGTACAGCGGACCTGAACCGGTTGTGATGAGACTGTTTCGCAGAATGCGTTAGTATGTTGCGCTGACCCCTATTTTACTATTCAACGTAGAAACTTTGAAATAACTCCAAACCACCGACATAACCACAGCTACAACTAGCGTCCCACTACACGGCCGCACAGCCCAGGCTTGTTATTGAGACGGCGCGGCGCGTTTGATGATGTCATCAAACCACGTCCTCACTTGAAACATAACAGATGTCTGAAATTATTTCAAAATCGATTTCGGTATCGGTTAAAAAACCGATACCGATATTTTCCGATATTGATTTTTTATGCCAATATCGGCCGATAATATCGGTGGGCCGATAATATCGGTGGGCCGATAATATCGGACATCCCTAACTATTACTGCTTTCATAGTGTATTGTTGCTGTCTTACTGTTAGGTTACCGCTGTATTATTGTACTACTATAACTATTAGTATTGATAGTTAGAGCCTTGTCTCTTGTACCATTACTTGTATTATTGTGTTATTTATGTCCTACAGTTTAACATTGGTAATAATATAGAATGCCTTTTTCATACCAATAAAGCCCTTAAATTTAAAATTTAAAATTGAGAGGGAGAAAGGGATAGAGAGCGAGAGAGAGAGAAGGGGGGGGAAATATGGGGGAACAAAATCGCATAGGGTTCAGGATAGGAGGACAAGATAAAGGGTGCTCTTCTTTGTGTTCTTTCATTTGTTCTTTGAAACTCAGTCTCCACTCCTTTTTAACCCCATCTTACACTTCTTTAAACTGACTATTTCTAATTCTTTTCCCTCCCTCCTGTCCTCCGATTGCTCTCAAAGACACTTGAAATATGAAAGTTAAAAAACAGCAGCAATATCTTTCTGCAATAATATAAAACTCAGGGAGATCAAAGGAAAAGGCAGAGTACGAGAGAAATTAAGAGGGACATTTCTCCTCACCACAGTGAGGAGCCACGCTGCATCAAGTCATAACCACAAGGGACAGCATGCCAGGAGAGCACTTACAACATCCACCAGCCTGCCACTTATCATATCGCCTCGACACACACACACACACACACACACACACACACACACACACACACACTCACACACACACACACACACACATATGCACACACACACACACACACACACACATATACACACACAGACATTCAAGCACACACACACACACACATACACACACAAGGACATATACACACACACACACAGACTTAAATGCACAGACACATTCACACACACAAACACACATACACACACACACGCACACACACGCAGACATTTACACACTCAGACCGAAACATATACGTGCACACATGCAGACAGACACACACACATATACATGCACAAACATACACACATATCCACAAATAACACACATATCCATACATACTGTATACACATATACAGAAAAACACACACACACACACACACATGACAAACAGAAATTGATATAGTTGTATACTCTCTGTCGGAGTTTGGGTATGGGGGTATAATGAAGTGAGTTTACCTGCTTCACCTGTTGTCTGACGAGTGCAGACAGGAGATAAGGACTGGGAAGGAAGCAAAATGGATCAGATTGTGCAGGACAGAAATGGTAATCTTCTACAAGCATTCTGCTTTCCTCAAATTCCTCCCTACATCTCTGTCTCTGCGTTTCTCTCTCTCTCTCTCTCTCTCTCTCTCTCTCTCTCCATCTCTCAACCTCATCTTGTCCCAGTCCAGAATTGGCCCAGCGCCCAACCACCTGGCCATATTCCAGACCAGGGTATGGATGGATGGTGGATGGCAGACAAGAGTACAAGGAAAAAGAATCAGATTGAGGGGCAGTTTGAAGAAGAGAGTGATCACTATGAAGGGGCAGTGTGTGTGTGGGGAGGGGAGGGGGGGTTCAGAACAGCGTCAAGGTATCGATTTGCGATCCCGATGTTGTCCACTTACAGTGAATTATACAGTGGTGCCTTGGGCTTAAGTGTCCATAAATAATCCCCCCCTCTCCCCACGGTGTCCCCGGAGCCCATAGTAGATAATCTTGCCCTAACAAAATTACCCAGCCATGGGAAAAGCATCAACATTAAAAACCCCAGGATGATGTTAGATGATGCTACAGTGAGATAGCGTGGGGCAGGTAGGGTGCAGGTGTTAGCGGATGCTACAGTGAGATAGGGTGGGGCAGGTGGGGGTGCAGGTGTTGTTTTGACAGATTTGTCAGATTGGGGACCTTGAGGAAGTGAATAGAACTATGAACTCTAATATGTGTGTGTGGTTGATAGCTGGTTTACAGCCTCACCTGGCCTGAGTCAGACTGATTGGTCTCTGGCTGGGTGGGGCTGCACACCTGTGGTGCAGAGCAATCATGGCACCCAGGATAAACCAGCCATCAACACACACTCGGAAAGAGAGCTCTGACATGTCAGCATTTAACACCTGCTCTGGCTGTACCATCTTGCCATCTCAAATAAACTGGTGTACAACATCTACCTGTGTCCTGTGTGTCGGAGAAGCCCAGCAAAGCCACGTAGGTGGCGTATGGTGTGGTAAGGTCTACCGCCACAAAATTCTAATTATTATCAGCCTCCATCAGAGTAACCAGGATCCAGTCTCCATGAATGGTAGCCATGGACACCTTTGTGAAACTTTGTGAAGCAATTCACAAGGTCGCTGCTATTCATGGGGTCATAAACCCAGACTTTTGCACTCGGCTGTTCCAGAGCACCTGCAGTGTGCATTATGCCACCCAAAAAATGAATAAAGGGAACTGTCAATTGACACTGTCAATTGGCATCTGAATGCCAATTGCAAGGCCTTTGGGGCATTTGAACAAAAACCTCCTCACACCTGTCTCACCTACAGTGAAGCACTTTTTGACACAAAAAGCATGAAGGAAATGGCTACAGGAACTGAACAATTTTTTTGACTGAAGCTGGCTAGCGGAAAAACCCCAAGTGGGTGAATTAGCCCGTGCTAATAGTAGGAGAGAAATCCTCTATACCCCCCCCCCCCCCCCTTCCTGCCCAAGTGCGTTGCTAACGGGGAGGCCCTTGCAGAGTGTTAGCCAAAGATTAGCGGCTGTGGAGGCTTGTCCAACAACAATACGAGATGGAATGTGCGGGCGCCACGGCTAGACGCCAGGCAAGATTGGGTTCCTCCTCACGTCTACGCGATCGCCATGCCAACATCTACCACAGAGAGCCAGAGAAGATTATAAAAAAAAACACAGACAAATAAACCCAGAGAGGGAGGGAGGGAAAGGAGGAAAGGAGGGAGGGAGAGAGGGGGGAGAGGCCAAGAGAGAAAGAGAGAATAATGCCTAGCAGAGAAGGAAATGGAGCAGGATTAGAACGAGAAGACATTGAGGCAAATTAACTGGAAGGTGTTAGAGGTGGTGATGGAGTAGGAGACAAGTCAAGATGAAAAGTAGGTAGGTTAGTGGGGGGAGGGGGGTGGGCTGGTGAGGAAATATGTTGCGCTTAGTAATTGTGTTGGCATACACCAGCATTTAACACGGTGCCAAGGCCAGCCTCAGCACCATCAGTCAGCAGGCACGTGCAGAGGGGGGGGCTATGGGTGCCCGAGCCCCTGCCCTTTTCCCTTTGAAGGACCAAAGTGCCCTTTTGAGCGGACCAAAGTGCCCCCCCCCCCCCCCCCCCCCCCCCGCGCTCAACAATCGCGCAACAGAAATTCTCCGATAGCACCCCCCCCCCCCCCCCCCCCCGCTCAACAATCGCGCAACAGAAATTCTCCGGTAGCACCCCCCCCCCCCCCCCCCGCTCAACAATCGCGCAACAGAAATTCTCCGGTAGCACCCCCCCCCCCCCTCCTCGCGTTTTTGAGCACCTGCCCCTCAAAGGGTCTCTGCACGGCCCTGTCAGTCAGCCACAGTGGAGGATGGTGGTGGTGGAGGTGCTGGTGCTGGTGGTGGTGGGTGTGGCTGAGCGGGAAAGCCTGAGGGGAAGGGAGGGAGAGGAGCCACAGATGGAAAAACAGGAGTGTTAAAGAGAACAATGGATGATGGATCGACAGCAGCGGACATTAATCAATCAATCATTTAATTAACGGTGTGTGGTGGGTGTACACGGTGTGTTTATCAATTATATAGCAGGGGGATTGTTTGCTTTTTCACCGTCACCGACAATCAAGGGCCAAGCGTCGTACATCAAGAAAGGGCCGCAACACGGTGTGTTAGATCAGATTCATGGCGCTGCACATTTGCTACGATGGGAAAAGGAAAAAGAAACTCAACGACGGCAAAAAAATCAGCAGGCTTTTGATAGTCCTTCTCACGGTGGGGGCCTGAATTCTAGCTAGCTAGTTAACTGATTTTGCTAGCTAGCTAAGTGAATATCCCATAACTAAAGCCCAATGGCAGACGAGCTCAAATCTGGATGAACGCTTCATATTTATTTCAACCAATCATGTTGCTGGAGGCAGGGATCTGTAAGCGGATCTGTGGCTGTGTAACAGCGCAGACGAACTGGGCCAGCATTAGTAAACTGTAAAAAAAAAAGTGTCTGTAAAGGTTTCAAATCAACACAGTGTAGACTGGCCACTGTAGAAATACACTTTTTTAAATCCCCTTTTGAAAGCCATTTGTGCGAATGAGATTTGCTTCGGAAGAGTTTGATAGAAACAGGAAACAATTTCATAAATTTTATAAATGTACATTTCAGCAGTTCTACTATTCATGGATTCCACATGACGTCACTGTATATTAGCGCCGCCATCTTTGTGACCTATTTGTGGTCCGCCCCCGCCCACAGCCGTAAGGTCACAGTGTTGTTACGTTACCAAAACCAGTCGAGGACGAGGAAAATCAGCGAGAATAATCTATCAAATGTTTAGCTAACAACTCACGAAGTTGCTACCATGATCAGAGTTAACCACACAGTCTACATGAGAAGTTGCACATACATTTACCTGCTTCACGGATGATAAAGCATGAATGTCAGCTGGCAACGAGCTAACGTTAATGTAAACAAACCAGCGAGCTATTAGCCCCGCAGCTAACAACTTACTAGCTAATCGGGATAACGTTAACGGCAAACTACTACCAAACCCACACTTTTGAAAATGGTTGTTACATTACTTACGTGTGCTATGATGACATATAATTTCTGTAGCTCCAGGTGCCATATCCGTGCTTCCTTCACCCACCCAGCAACAGAGTACCGGTAGGCATCCGTGCTTTTAAAAGCTCTCAGGCTGTCTCGGCTGTAGGGGGACGGATTGTGCATCAAATATATATAAATATCCGGGAACGTGAGTTGAGGTAGACGTTTTGCAGAGGTTAGTGGACAAAATACTGTTGCGGGTATTAAATATGGGTCGCAACCGAGGATAGAAACTTTGGACAAATAGCGTTCTTTCTCCGTCTGATTTAAATGCGCTGTGTGTACCGCCATCAAACTGTCAAATTCGGTCACAAAGATGGCGGTGGTCTAGAATTTGTGACGTCAGTGGAATCTATGAATAGCATAGTAGGACTGCTTACCGGCTAGTTAACTGACATAACTCTGCAGTAATTCTTGCTTTTTATTGTTACTTCATTTAATTTATTTATTCATCTTTATTTAATTTATTTCACAAAAGAGTTCAGCATCAAGCCGGAAAAACGAATCATTAACAAACATGAATAGATAACATAACCTTAAGCTAATGGCAGCTTAATGTATTTTAAAATACAAATTACATGTATTTTAATTAAATACATTTGCTCACGTGAGGAATTTGTAATTTATTTAGATTTTAGCGTATACATTTAGTATTTGTATTTTGTATCTTGATACATTTTAATGTATTTTTGCCCATCTCTGCCTAACCCTAACTGCTCTTGACGAGCTGGCTGTTCCCTTGCATAGTTGACACCGCCGTCGGTGTATGAATGTGTATGAATAGGTGAATGTGAGGCACTAATAAAGTGTTTTGAGTGTTAGAGTGAGTGAGGTTAGAAAAGCACTATATAAATATATATACATCATGTACCATATTGTCTGTAGTGATTCCAGTTACCTCTTTATATTTCTACAGTTGCTAATGTGGTAGGAATAAAAAGAGATGGTGCAAAAGGTGCAAGTACTTAACCACACGACTATGAGTACACATTTGAAAGAGGGATTTTCTCTCCTTTTCCCCCTCTTTTCCAGGCAACTGCGACATTAACAATGGAGTGCACACACTGGGGCGTTAAGAAGCCTTCTGGAACAGCTCTGAAAAAACTGCTGTGCTCAAATTCTTTTTGTTTTACACAGTCTTTTGTGTTTCATGCAACAAAAAAACTAAACCCTAAACCCTGAATGAAGGTGTTTCCCTCAGGAAGGATTTCGCTGCCTGGCTCCAGTACACAAAGTACTGCAAAGCTGTGCCTTGCTAACACCAGTACACCAGTACCCACCCACAGAATAGCTTCTGTTTCACACGCAGAATGCTGTAAAAGTAAAAAAAAATCATTATATCATTCTAAAATGTTCTGAATTCGTTGATGACTAAGTTATTAAATGGCATGATATACAGTATATATATACAGGTATATATATATATATATATATATATATATTAGTGGTGGGCATAGATTAATTTGTTTAATCTAGATTAATCTCACTGTAATCTTGGAATTAATCTAGATTAATCTAGATTAAAATGGCTCATTTGAATTCTGTCGAAGGCATTCATAATATGTGTGTGCTACCTAAATAATGACTAAAAGTAAGTCTGCGCGATCGTAACCCACCCCAGACCTACGACCGACAGGGGGGGTGCGGGGGGGGGGGGGGGGGGGTGCGCGCGCAATCGTAAAACCGGTATAGACCGAGCACCCAACCCAACTTTGAGAATAGATTAACATTAAAGTTGAGACCAGCTTCATAAGATCATGTTAAAAGCAAATTAGATGTGTTAGGAACAATGTTTGATTATGCTGTGTCTGAGGTGCGCTGGATATGCAAAGAAAAAGATTGAATTGAACAAGTGAGAGTGTTTGAAGTTACTGATGCAAGACAACATGGGGCCTGGGTTACACTTTGTCTTTTCAATGCTATTTTGTTAAGGTCTGGAAGTGCAAGGTCAGCATGCCAATCTGTGTTGCGTTTCAGCTCCAATTCCAACACAACATTACATTTTAAAAAGTACACGTCATTGTGTATGAGCGTTATAATGAGCCATGTTGTATATGACATGTGCCACACACCGTGGTGTTATACTGTAAGTGTCTGACAAGCTTTCTCTCTCGACGCAGCCATCAAGATCAATGCTGCCCACACGTCCACCACGGCGCACCGCTTCCCAAAAAGCACATCCAGGTCATGGAACAAGAGTAGAACGTTAACAAACCGGTTGGTGGAGACTGACCAAAAGACAGGATTTTACACCAGGTTTTTCTGCATTATTATAGATATTTATATCACAATTATTTTAGTAACAGTGACAAAATAGCATAGATTACTATGTTGAAGATCATAGAAGACATTTAAAACAAAACAAAAAAACAGATTTTCACTGGCACGTTTATTTAATCCGTCTATGCGAATGTGATGATCTACATGAATATGGCGTAGTGGAGCTTTTGGTTGGGGACACATAAGCCATGCTGAGGTGAGCTATCTGAGGCTCATATAGTTATGTTTATAACCTGCGGCCCCCAACACTACAGCTGGCATGCAGCACTTTGAAGCAGCATGATTGAAGTCCACAATAATGGCTGATTTACTTCACAGATAGACATGAGGAGAATATGGTTCCTGCCAGTTCCACTCCTGCGTTAGCAAAGGAACCCTTTATCTTCTCTGCTTGATCCAACTAAAAAAAACCTGCAGGTGACTTTGTATTTTCCCTTTGTCACTGTCGTTCACACTCTTTCTCTCTCTCTCCTTCCAATGGGTGGGGTTGAGCCATTAAGCCAGGGCAGCCATCTGATTAATATAGCGTATGTCAAGCTCAATTGATTCATTGGAGTAAAAGATTTGATGAGAGGTCAGTCCATAGATCTTCCAGGACTAATGTGAAGCTAATGGCAAATGACAACAGCCTGGAGCTAAAGCAGCATCCACACTACATCCAGAATCCTGCTTCAAGGTCGGGGGAGAAAGTTGAATAACATATAGCAGAAAAACAACAAAAAGTAATGCCTATTACTGTCTAACTTGTAAAGAGAGATCTTTTAGTCGCAAACACATTTATGCAAGACAAGGACTCTTTTTCTTTCTTGTTCTATATTCAGAATTGCAAATGATGTGCGCTTTTGCCTTGTGGTGCATGAATATGAAAAAGCTTGAAAATGGAAAACAAAAAAATATATATATATGAAAAATGTATGAAGGGAAGGTGTGACAACCTGTAAATTGGTGCGAGTCGGCACAGGGGGTATGTAGAAATATCTGAAACCTAAAGCCTTCCACTTTCCCAGTCTGCGGTTGCATACTCCTGAGGCACATAGGTTGTTCTGCTTGCTGTTAATACAATAAGGAAGGTCTTCTGGTTCTTATCCTCTCAGACCTAGAGTACACTGGGATCCACAACATCATCCACAATCCTGAACAATGAAATGGCTGCGATGGCAGGCCGATCAATAGAGACTTGCTGTGATTTGTTGTCTGGTGCTGTCCATTTGCTGTGTGTATGTGTGTGTGTGTGTGTCTCTCTCTCTCTCTCTCTCTCTCTCTCTCTCTCTCTCTCTCTCTCTCTCTCTCTCTCTCTCTCTCTCTCTTTATGTGTCTCCTTCCTTTCTTTTCTCTTTCTGTATTCTATCTTTCTTTCCTTCATTGTACCTTTCTTTCTCATGTTTTTTCCAGCTTCCCTTAACCTTTTCCTTTTGCTCATCTATTTGGCCTCATGTTTGCTTTCATTCCTTCTTCAACACCTGTACGTGAATATGTTGTGCACACACACACACACACACACACACACACACACAAACACACACGCACAACTAGACATCAGCACGCGCCCACACACACACACATGCACCCCCCCCCCCCATCACATCTTCGACATCATAACCTCCATCTCATCGTGTTTGCCCCTCCATGGAGTCTGGAATAAGAGCAGCTCACTAAATACGGTCCGGTACCCACCACAGGCTCTGTCTGGACGGTGCTGCTCTGCCTCACAGAAGGGAGGTTAACAGGGAATTGAGTGTGTGTGTGTTCATGCATGCACAGGTGCCAAATACAAATATGAATATGTTCACAATTGATATGACGTATGTATGTGTATGAAGGTGTGTATTTATGTATGTGTGTGCTCATGTAAGTGTGTATATTTACATATGTATGTGTATACCTTAGACTCATCACTACAAGACTCCTGATAATGCCGAGAATCAATTTGCACATGCACCCAGCTTGTGCGTATCTCTAACCTGCAGAGTGCTTTGCATGAGCACGCTCTGTGACGATTGCATATACTGTATCTGTGCTGCACGGCTGGGCCCCCTGCTAGAACACCCCACACCTAATCGCAATCCTGGCACAGTGAGATTGGCAAAGCCACAACAGTTGGTGTGCCTATAGTCTGCCAGCCAACAAGCCAGGCATCCAGGCAGGCAGGCGTGGGACAGGGCAGCACTGCTGATTTATTGGACAATTTCACAGCAGTGTCCACAGTAATGGGACAGGATAAATGGCTGACCCCTCGCTGACGGAGATAACTCCTGGGGAAGAGCCAGACCCTGCACTGCGTGTGCTTTGTGTTCTTAGTAGGGTGTGTGTGTGTGTGTGTATGTGTGTTGGTCTAGTGTTTTATTTATGGTCCACAAGTCTAAAAGAGGGCATATGTGTACACACACACACGCACGCACGCACACACACACACACACACACACACACACACACACACACACACACACACACACACTATCTATCCTCTTCGTTATCCTTCTTCACTATCCAATTATGACCAATTTGCTCTCTGGCTGTGTCATTCTCTGTCTTTCTGCTGTGTGTGTGTGTGTGTGTGGGCACGTATTCCTTCTCCCCGGTATACTCTCACACTAAATGTAAATGTACACACACACACACACACACACACACACACACACACACACACATACACACACACACCATAATTTCAGACCTTGCTCTTTTTGTTAAAGGTCTCAAAGGATTACATTTGACAGTTTTTATGCATGTCTCTCACATGTTATTCAGTACACTGCCTTTTGTTTGATTGTATCATAATGCACCTTCATGCACATGCTTCATGTCATGTAAATAGTTGAGTAACAGATCTCTGTTTTCATTGTTTGCATATCAATATATGGCCTAAATCCGTATCTCCATGGTCGGAAATCATGGCTTCATCCCATACATATCCGTTGCACGGCGTAGGTCAGACCTATATTTTTCACCCTTAACCCCAGCTCTGCTTAGGGCAGCATTTTCCTTTAGGTGTTTTCATTGCAGTTTTCAGAGCAGAAACAAGAAAACAACATTTTGAGATATTGTATTGTATTTTAACTACCTCACACTAGTATTTATAGAGGGGAAATAAGTATATAGGTGTGATATATAATATAGGACCACATTGTCAGTGTAGTGTGAATGCCTATATTGCTAATGATGCATTGCTCAGTTACTCAATATTTGATATTCCACTTAAATTTCTGTATTGTCAATTCCATAATGAACAAATAGTTCATTGAGATGACAGATGGCTATGAATTAATTGAAAATCTTACCGTTTAAAGTGTTGGTTTAAAGTCTACACATCAACACTGTTCGTGTCACTCCTATCAAAGTTCCTTGCATATTTCTTTTCTAAACAATATATATCCTTTGGATACATTTTACTACAAGCTGTATAAGTTCATGTAGTCTTTCATCTGCTTGCAGGTAGTCGTTAATAAACATCTTGTTATCCACTGTTATCTGTCATTCTAGTGACTCTCTTGCTGTTTATGGGCTCCCTGTTCATCTTCCTCTTCCTCATCTCCATCTCTCTTCCTCTCCACATCCATCCAGCCCTTCTTAAAAAGCTATTATTATACCCTGCGGCATGTAGGGGATGGTCTGTGTGTGTGTGTGTGTGTGTGTGTGTGTGTTTCTGCATTGAAGAACACAGGGAGCATGTCGATTTTCTTCCCACCACTGTGGGACACCGCGGCAACAGACGACTAGTGTTGTCACAGAGACCGATCGCCTCGGCAACACGTATGCTATTTGACCACCAGGGAGCATCTGAAGAAAAAAAAACATTACAGGGCTCAAAGAGAAGATTAGACAAGCAGGACTGTGGCTTCTGATGTCTTTGACTCCTCAACAGCACAGATGACTTTGGAGAAAAAAATATGTAAAAAATAATTGCAGGAATAATAAAAGTTCACAAGGTTTTCAAAGAGGGCCGCTATGTATTCTCCTACAAAGAGAGAGAGAATACGTTCTCTCTCTCTTTGTAGGAGAATACATAGCGGCCTACAAAGAGAGAGAGAATACGTTCTATCAATTCATGCTCATTTAACGAAGCACTGACATTACAACTAATCACCTATCTATTTGAATTTCTCATTCACTATGAAGATGTTGTGTAATTGGGTTTGACGAGGCTGTCTCTCCACCCTGCCAACTGGAAGAAGATGGTGGGGTGGGGGAGTGTTGTTGTTTGGAATTCTGAGAATCTCAAATTGTCGGTCCCATTGTGTCAAGACATGCTAAATCAATCGCAGAGTAAGTGTTTAGGTTTTTTTCCCCCACATTCTGTATAGTTAGAGTAGCTCCAAGCAAGCCATGTGATTTGTGTGTGCATTTATGTGTTTTCTGCTATATTGAAACTTGATGTACTTTGATGACTGCAGTGCCCCTCTGGTTCTGGAATCTTGATCCCTGAACGCTGATCCATGCTGCAGAAATACTGGGTCAATTTTAGCCCTCAAGTCTATGTGCATCTGTGCCGACATTTTGTTTGTCTACTCAGTAGCTAAAACACTTAATGAGGGATCGTAAGAAGAACCCAGTTGATCGGATGACACTCCGTCTCTTCACACAGGCTGTCCAGTGTCTGTATCTGATCCATATCCGCTACAGCTAGCCAGCGCACCACCTCAGCCAGACATGCACAGATCATTTCACACAGGGAAGATGTGGGTTTGCTATATACGGGTTATCATGGAGGAAGCTGATTGGTTAAAAGACACGTCTCCTTGATGTGACGAATGTATAACCGCACATATGTATCAACAGACTGTAATATCCTCACATAGCCACTAGGGAATAGAAACAAATATATAAGTTGTATTAACCGCACCTGGCCAGCAGATGGCGGCACACATAATACACTGGGGGCGGGCGCTCAACACTAGCCAATCAGAGCATAGTATGCGTCATAGAGGCCACGCCTGCCCAGGTACTACCAAACCACACATCCGGGGGAAGGGCAGAAACCCTGGGCCACGTATCTGGAGAGATATCCGGCTAAGGGTCGCTCCACGCGCGTGAATTTTACAATTCCTCTCTATTTGCTTCATAGATAATAGACCTAAAGTTAAACAAATAAAGTGAGTTAAAAGCGATCCTGTGTCGGCGGCCTTCTTCCTCAAAGAACAGCACAACATTGATCACATTGGCAATAGCACAATGAAAAATATTGTCTGTATTGTGTGTCCATTAGGAAGCAGATTAATGAAAAGTAATCTGATAAAAGCAGACATTGTCTGAGGCAAAGCAAAAATGTATATCCTATTTTTCGATCATGTAAAAATGCATAGAGCTAAAGTGACGACTTGGGTCCAGGCCAGGGGCCTCATGTACGAAGACTTGCGTGGATTTTTGCGTGGATTTTGGCGTACGCCAAAACCCCGAAAATGTCGCATGCACAAATAAATTCAGATGTATCAAAGTGTGCGTACGCATGGATCCAAGCGCGTTTCTTTTGTACATCCCGATCAACGTGGAACTGAGCGCACGTGCAGATGTGGCAAACTCCTCCCTGTCCACGCCCCCATTTAAATATGCAAATCTATGTAAATAGGCCCTGGACCTGAGATTCACCTCTATCCGATCAGATGAAACAAGCAAGTGTGGCACAGAGGATATTTATATATTATTGCCACTTACTTAAATGTGTTATTTTATATGTATGGACTTTATTTGGCATTTTTACAGACACCCCCCATTCAATTTTAAGCATTATTATTATTATTATTATTAAAGGCACGAGACCACCCGCGGCTATATAAACGGTGGGCTGCGCTGCGTTCTTCAGTCGGCAGTTAACTGGGACCAGTAAAGCACTGAAGACCAGCCGACTCACTTGTCTTTTTCTTTAATTGATTCTTTCAGAATAACATTTTTTCTAAAATATGCCAACCCTTGAGTCAGCTTCACTCTATGGGTGTAACACAAGCATGAACAAAGGAAAGAAAAGACATTTCACAGAGTCCGAGTTGGAGATTGTGGTGAATGACGTGGAGCCGCGGAGGGAAATTCTCTCTGGTCCCCTGTCAGCAGGGATCAATATGAAGAGAACAAGAAATGAGTGGGAGCGTGTGTGTGAGGCGGTACATGCCTCACACACACACAGGTGAAAAATAAGTGGTTATGGGGGTATTATTGAGACAATATTATTTGTGTGTGCGTATCTCAATCTGTGTGTGTGTAATAAGATTTGTGTGTATTCACATTTGTGTGTATTCACATTTGTGTGTGCGTAATAAGATTTGTCTGTCTGTATTCACATTTGTGTGTGTGTAAAAAAATCTGTGTGTCTGTATTCACATTTGTGTGTGTGTAAAAAAATGTCTGTAAATCTGTAAATGTCTGTCATCAGTTATAACTCAGGCGGGAGCTCTGATTGGCCGTCTTTTTACACGTGGATTTTGGCACACTTCTGCCGTGCAGATCTGCAAATGCGATCCGTGTGTAAAAACGATTTGTCTGTAACTTCACGCAATACAGTCTACACACCACTAGTCGGCGCGTAGCACCCAGTGATGTTAAGCGTGTCATTGTCATGGGTAAGATGGCTGCCGTTAATGAAACTGGAAACTTCGAACAACTCATGGGCTTTACAATGCATTTATTTATGAGGAAAACAAACGTTAACTTACCCATGAGTTGTTATGTACCCATTAACGGCAGCCATCTTACCCATGACAATGACACGCTTAACATCACTGGGTGCTACACACCGACTAGTGGTGTTACACACACAGATTGAGATACGCACACACAAATAATATTGTCTCAATAATACCCCCATAAGTGGTCGGATCTGAAGGTGGAGGTGAAGCGGAGGAATATATTCTATGCGTCACTTTCATGCCGCACACTTGGAAGACCACTAGGTGGCGCTGTTTTTGAGCAAATTCCGTAACGCTAATAACTCCCGCATATTCGAAATCGGCTTATGAGCCAATTGTCATCGTTGCAAGTAAATCCTTGCGTTCCCTAAATACTCGCTTACGTCGATTGCACCATTTGCAAGGTCCTCTAACAACGCTAACGCTGCCATCGGTAATACCATTTTCTTCATCACATTGCGCATGCTTTTATATCCACCCGTAGCCTATAATTGCAAACACGGTGGGTCCCCTGGGGCCTCATGTACGAAGACTTGCGTGGATTTCCTACTGAAACTTGGCGTATGCCAAAACCCAGAAAATGTCGTACGCACAAATAAATTCAGATGTATCAAAGTGTGCGTACGCATGAATCCAAGCGTGTTTCTTTTGTACATCCCGATCAACATGGAACTGAGCGCACGTGCAGATGTGGCAAACTCCTCCCTGTCCACGCCCCCATTTAAATATGCAAATCTATGTAAATAGGCCCTGGACCTGAGATTCACCTCTATCCGATCAGATAAAACAAGCAAGTGTGGCACAGAGGATATTTATATATTATTGCCACTTACTTAAATGTGTTATTTTATATGTATGGACTTTATTTGGCATTTTTACAGACACCCCCCATTCAATTTTAAGCATTATTATTATTATTATTATTAAGTATTAAAGGTGCGAGACCACCCGCGGCTATATAAACTGTGGGCTGCGCTGCGTTCTTCAGTTGGCAGTTAACCGGGACCAGTAAAGCCACTGAAGACCAGCCGACTCACTTGTCTTTTTGTTTAATTTATTCTTTCAGAATAACATCTTGCATCATGCGTCACTTTCATGCCGCACACTTGAAAGACCACTAGGTGGCGCTGTTTTTGAGCAAATTCCGTAATGCTAATAACTCCTGCATACTTTGTCGCACATTCGAAATCGGCTGATGAGCCAATTGTCATCGTTTGCAAGTAAATCCTTGCGTTCCCTAAATACTCGCTCACGTCGGATTGCACCATTTGCAAGGTCCTCTAACAACGCTAATGCTGCCATCGGTAATACCATGTTCTTCATCACATTGTGCATGCTTTTATATCCACCCGTATGATTGCAAACACGGTGGGTGTGTTAATTGTTTATAAGTGTGTCTCTGACGTGCACATCACTCTGATGACTAATTGTTTTTGACATTATTAACAGTTTCCCAGCGTCACCTATAAGTGTCGCCAAAGGAACAATAGCTGTAGAAACGTGCGTACACCAGCCATGAAGTTGACGTGAGGCACCGCACATTTCCACGGTCATTTCACGTTTCATACATCTGAACGTGAGCGTGGAACGCCATTTTTTTGGTGCGTACGCAACCTTCGTACATGAGGCCCCTGGGGCCTCATTTATAAAACCTCAGAATGTGCGTACGCACAAAAACATTCCGATTTATAAAACCTTGCTGCGCACACCTGTACGCACTCTTCTCGTTATAAATACCAACGTGCGTCTAATTTGGCGTGCGTGCACGAGCGCTCTGCTCCTCCCAAGTCCATCCCTTAATAGTCCTTAAAAGGTCAATGCTAATTAGTCACTTAATATTTATAAGTAGGAAGGAGCCTTTTCTGACCAATCATTAGACGGAAAAATGGATGCACCTTTTAAAAAGAAAGCGCGTTTTTCGGATTCGGAGATCGAAGTGCTTCTAAATGAAGTAGACCAACGCAAGTCTATTTTGTGGCTTATTTATCAAGCTCATTATTTAAATGTTTAAGTGATGCAGTTGGTCTGGCCGAGGATTGTGATTTGAAAGGGCTGTAGTGTGTTGAACATAATTTTGCTTTAATTAATATTTCATAATGGGTGCTTTTCTTAAAATAAATATATAAATGAATAAATAACTCATATGTGGTGCGCAATGTGCGTTGGGTCCACAATGAGCTCCGGGGGTTACAGCATCTTCTTCTTCTTTTGGCGTTATTGGCGGTTTGCAAACTCATATAGTGCATTACCGCTACCTTCTTCCTGTGGTCCTCTCCGGAGTTCACCGTTTGAAAAACTTTGCGGGAGCTTTACTCCAGGGTGAAAGGATGCGTAGAACTGCGCACTCTTTTCCGCAAGGTTTTTTTCTATAAATCACGACGTTGGCGGTGAAAGATGCGTATGCACATTCATCCCTGTTTCCGCAGCATTTTCGTGCGCAGAGACCTTTATAAATGAGGCCCCTGGTCCGGTGGGGACAGGACAACATGTTCTGGTTGGAACAGGACAACTTCTTCTTCTTCTTCTTCTTCTTCTTCTTCTTCTTCTTCTTCTTCTTCTTCTTCAACACTCTCTCAGGGACTGCTCAGGGAAACTAAATTAAGGCGTCCCTTCTCGTTTCAATGTGTCTCCTACCTACTTTGCTACCACTGTCTCTCATTACGTGATTATGTGATAGTTTTCTTTTTCTCTCTCTCTCTCTCTCTCTCTGTCTCTGTATTCTGTCTGAGCTCAATGCATGCACTCTAGTCACATACACACACCCCACCTCAGGGAGAGCAGAGGGGAGGGGAGAACTGGGAAAACGATGGTCGGGTCCAAGCCAGCAGGTCTGCTCATAACCCTCAGGGACACTTCAACCTCCAACCCCCCCCCCCCCCCTCTACCACCACACATGCACACACCTTTTCTACATCCTTGGGCCCCTCGGCCCTGGCTTCCACTGCAGACCCTCATCATCGACCTGACATGCACCAGCAGCTCCTGCTGCTACTGCTCACACACACACACACACACACACACACACACACACACGCACAGTCACACACACACACACACACACGCATGCACACAATCATACATACACATTTTCATACGCACACACACACACACACGCACACACACACACACACACACACACTGTTTCCTGAGGGTCTAAACATGTAAAAATGCAGATGGACACATCGCACACATGTATAATCACTCTCAGGTTATGCTCCCTAATATAGTTGTACTTTGTCCAGGGGCAAACAAGAAATGGTGTGTGTGTGTGTGTGTATATGTATCATGTCTGCAGATGTCTTTTCCAGATGTGCCATGATTTCCTCTTGAGATAGGACTTAATAAGACAGCAGTGTGCAGACTCATGCACACACACACACAGGCACATTTCTGAGATATGCATTAAAACTCGCATACGTATTCACACCCACACCTAAGCACAATAACACATGGCGTGGAAGCTACGTCTTTTCCCATGTGTCCGTGGCACACTCGAGTGCTTGTGCACAAGCACTACATACAGACAAAGTAGCTGATCATCATTGAGCAGCTCTAGATACACGCCATTGACTCCTCTCAGTCACTCTTTCACTCACTTATTTGCTTTCTCTCTCTCTCTCTCTCTTTCTCTCCTTCTGTGTCACACATGCCCGGGCGGGGGGGGGGGGGGGTTCAGGGAGGACACCCCAGCCGTCCTCCCTGAACACACACAGGGCTGGGGCAGCCAGACATGAGCCTGACTGATGAACTAACCAGACAGACACACACAGAACACGTTTCTCATATGCACACACACACACACACACACACACACACACACGCACACGCACACACACACACACACCGAGCTTCAGAACATTAATATGAGTTTGAGTCACAGACAGAATTTTACTGAGTACACTGTTTGGTCTGGGCAGTACTGGTTGGCTGCAGAGCATTGCGTCTAGACCATAATATTAGCCATATGTCTCCTGGGGAGCACAGAGAACAAACAAAGGAAGTGCAGGAAAAAAAGAACAAATGTTGTAGATTTATGATAGCGATGTCTATGACCAAGACACCAAAAACATGCCAGGAGATATTTATCCTTGCAGTAAAACCCACAAACTCATGAACATGTAATCAACTTGATGTATACCTGCAGCCCTCCTTCCCAGGCCATGGATAACGCCCTGCATGTGGACTTCTGTACTGCCGCCGGCTTCACTGTTAGGGAGCAGCCTTTAGGGAGCAGAGGGGTTTGAAAGGCAACGGCCTCTCTGTAAATGTAAAAGTTGGAACCTCCTATCTGTGGGGCCGTTCAGTAGTGGCTGCTGGGCCGCATTCAAAATAGCTATATCATATATTCAATGCAACAGAATTTGCAGTCAACAAATCACATGTCACATCACTCACAATCACTGATATAAAACTGACTCCCATTAATGTTAATGTGGCAATGAATATATTCTGTGTTTTTTATGTAGGTTTCAGTGGGCCGTAGAAGCTGAGGGTCAAGCTCTACTGGGCCTTTGCTTCAAAACACTGAGAAGGAGGAGACGATAGTAGGAGGAGGCAATGTAGCCAAGTCCCAGGTACACCAAGATATCTTCATGTGTTATCGGCAGCGTTGGGCAGTAACGCGTTATTAGTAACGCAGTTACGTAACGCCGTTACTTTTTTCAGTAGCGCGTACGTAACACGTTGTTTTTTAAAATTCAGTAACTCCGTTCCCGTTACCAAACGCTGCGTTACTCCGTTCCTTTTGGTGCGGTTTTACAACGGCACACAGTTCCCGATCAATAAAGTTTAAGTCCGGCTTTAGGCCGGACTGTCCGGTTTTTCAATGCCCTGTCCAGCGTCCGGCGCGGACGCGTATTTGTCCTCCTTTTTGAGACAACCCCGCCGGTCACAGGTCCGCCCGCCGGTCATAGGTCCGTGGTGTGTTACGATCACGCGCACCCCCCCGTCGGCCGTAGGTCCGAGGTGTGTCGCGCGCGCCTCCCCCCTTTGGTGCAATACTTTGGTGTTTGTGTTAAGGTTTGTGTTGGTGCACAACGGATCATATTGCTTGGATGATTAGATTCAGTGATGTGGATGCAAATTAATTGAAACGGTTGTTTTAATCAACAGTTTGTATTATTCAGCATCAGTACATAACTGAAATGACGGTGAGAGGGGAACTCAATCAATCAACTTTTATTTAAGAACGTTGTACAGTAACTAAAAAGTTACTTTCTCAGTAACGCATTACTTTTTGGTTTAAGTAACTGAGTTACTAACTGAGTTACTTTTTTACAAAGTAACTAGTAACTGTAACTAGTTACTATTTTTCAGTAACTAGCACAACACTGGTTATCGGTGTGCACAGTACAGTTTGATTTATTGCTATTGTTTACATTCAGGATGAGAGCATTCAGGCTCATTAAGATGTTTTCTTAATGATGGTTTGATCACCCAGAACGGTATAGTCCTTTAGGTGTATTCTAAACTTTAGCGAGAGAGAGAGTAAGATATCATGACCATTCACTCTCTTGATAGTAGTAACTACTGCTAAAATGATCTTAGCAGTAGTTATTTGGGGTTCTGGGGAACATGCTAAGCTCACAAAATGCTCTAGGCTAAAAACACACTGATCTTAGCCACTACTGAAACTCCTGGCTGATAACCTTTGCTTGATCAATCAGGCAGTACAGACAAACAAGGTAGTGGCTGCTGGCGGAGGCAGATTCCAAATCCATCGACGGATACCGGCGAAGCAGTGGACTCAGTAACAGAGTTATGAAGTGACCTTTAAAAAAAAACAAGAAGGATGCTGGATGTGATACCTGGACATGCATTAAAAGCAGCTTTTCCTGAAGTGTGTATGAGTCTGCATGGGCATTCTTTCTTATGAAAGGTGAAGGTTGAATTAATTATGGATTTGGACTTTTTTACTTGTTAAGGCTACGCAGGTGTTGTCGTTTGTCACACATGGACTCCGCCACCAAAGGAGCGGGGAGCTGTCACTGGCCCAACACGAGCAATCAGACGTGGTGGGGCAGCGGTTTAAAGACATATTCAACTGTTCTCCTGGGCCAACTCCACAAGACATGAAATAACCGCTGTCATGCTGCTGCGTCCTAATTAATTGGCCCACTTTGGCGATGTATTCTCACTCGGCGTGACTCTGTGGCGAAAATCAATCAAGGCCACTGTTATGACATCATAAATGACTAAGCAACTTACACCGGAATGACATCACAAACTACTTACCAATGCTGGCTGTGACAGCATATAAAAAGCAAATAGGGTCCCTTTGTCCTCATAGAGAACTTGGAAGTGTAGTCGCCAAGCAATAACAGTGTAACAGCACTTCAGTTCTTTAGTGACTTTAGCATCATCTTAGCACATTAGTAGGTGTGTCGGTATGGTCATGGTGTGTCAGTACAGTAATGACTTGACTGGGGAACCCTTAGCTTTAGAGGGTAAAGACGTCCACTATTCACTCTGATAGCTTGAGTTTTCCCGGGTCCTGAAGTGATAATTTAAAGGTTGTCAGTGAGCTATGAGCCATGAAGGCCAATCACACTCATTAAGAGGCTCAGACATTATGCCTTTGTAAAACATCTGTATCGATTATAGAAAGGTGCATTGCTGCAATGGCAATAGCTGGTTTTGTTTTCCTTTTCCAGTGCATCCATAAAATGATGACTGTGGTGTGATGAGGGCGTGGCTTGGTGTCGGCTGCAAACAAGGGGGCGGGGTGGCTCAATCACAGGGACGGTGAGCTGTGGGTGGTGAGCTTAATGAGTCAATGACTAATATACTCGTGTTTGTTGTGCTCTCCCCCACAGTGATCATTTTGCATGATTGCTTCTCCACGAAGCAGAGATTATTTGTATGCTGGTTTACAGCACTTGGTGCTGGCCGTGGGCAAATAAATCTGTTTTTCCCAATGCGTTCTCCTTCCACTAAGAACCCAGAAGTAGAATTGTCGGTGCAGCAGCATCCCAGACAAGACGGATCGCAACCGAAGGCAATGGCAGAGTCCTCACTAGAGGACGGATACCCGACCCAAGCCCGACGGTACCTGACGGTACCTGAGGGTACCCGACGGGCCGGGTTGGGTTCGGACAGATATTTAGAAATTATGCTCGGATTCGGGTCGGGCTCGGTCACGTCTGCGCGATTTGAAATTTGAACTTTAAAACTGCTTATTATGCATGGTAGCCAATGGGCCTGTTTCACATGTTGCAAAGGTTCGATTGTGTGATTAAAATACATTTTATAAATAGGACATAACCTAACAACCGTATTCCTGTGACAACGGAACATGCGCATAGCCTAGCCTACTGTGTGGCGCAACACAATGCAAAACGATGGAGGACGTTAAGAAGAAGTTGGCATCGGGGGAGTTTAAAACCATCGAACATGAAGGAAAGTCTACTGTGTGGAAGTATTTCCATTTAGTAGTCAAGGCAGACAGTAATGAACCTGTTGGTTATGTCCAATGCAAGAGTTGTGAATTTCTAATGAAATGGGAGTTCCGCCCTGCAGCGCCATTTGGATAGAGGTACTTGTAAGACACCTGGGGCCTCATGTACAAAGACTTGCGTGGATTTTCTACTGAAACTTGGCGTACGCCAAAACCCAGAAACTGCCGTACGCACAAATAAATTCAGATGTATCAAAGTGTGCGTACGCATGGATCCAAGCACGTTTCTTTTGTACATCCCGATCAACATGGAATTGAGCGCACATGCAGATGTGGCAAACTCCTCCCTGTCCACGCCCCCATTTAAATATGCAAATCTATGTAAATAGGCCCCGGACCTGAGATTCACCTCTTTATCCAATCAGATAAAACAGGCCTGGGGAATCTGTTCCACAAAGGGCCGGTGTGGCTGCAGGTTTTTGTTCAAACCAACCAAGAGCACACAGTTTGACCAATCAGCTCTCTGAAGACTGAGATCAGTTGATTAAATGAGTCAAGTCTGGTGTGCTGCTGCTTGGTTTGAACAAAAACCTGCAGCCACACCGGCCCTTTGTGGAACAGATTCCCCAGGCCTGAGATAAAACAAGCAAGTGTGGCACAGAGGATATTTATATATTATTGCCACTTACTGAAATGTGTTATTTTATATGTATGCACTTTATTTTGCATTTTTACAGACACCCCCCATTCAATTTTAAGCATTATTATTATTATTATTATTATTATTAGTATTAGTATTATTATTATTATTATTATTATTAAGTATTAAAGGCACGAGACCACCCGTGGCTATATAAACTGTGGGCTGTGCTGCGTTCTTCAGTTGGCAGTTAACCGGGAACAGTAAAGCCACTGAAGACCAGCCAACTCACTTGTCTTTTTGTTTAATTTATTCTTTCAGAATAACATCTTTTCTAAAATATGCCAACCCTTGAGTCAGCTTGCATTCTATGGGTGTAACACAAGCATGAACAAAGGAAAGAAAATACATTTCACAGAATCCGAGTTGGAGATTCTGGTGAATGAAGTGAGGCGGAGGGAGATTCTCTCTGGTACCCTGTCAGCAGGGATCAATATGAAGAGAAAAAGAAATGAGTGGGAGCTTGTGTGTGAGGCTGTAAATGCTGTGGGGTCCGAGCAAGGCACACACACAGAGGTGAAAAAGAAGTGGTCGGATCTGAAAGTGGAGGTGAAGCGGAGGGTTTCTGCCCACAGCCGAAGCATGACTTGTCACACGAGTCGTGTCACACGTCAGAGACACGAGTCACGCCGAAGCTTGACTCATGTCTCTGACGTGCACATCACTCTGATGACTAATTGTTTTTGACATTATTAACAGTTTCCCAGCATCACCTCTAAGTGTTGCCAAAGGAACAATAGCTGTAGAAACGTGCGTACGCCAGCCATGAAGTTGGCGTGGGGCACCGCACATTTCCACGGTCATTTCACGTTTCATACATCTGAACGTGAGCGTGGAAAAGGACGTACGCCACGAAAAATCCCTCAGCAGGTCAAACAAAAACTTACAGAGAAATGTGTTTCATACTGTTGTAAAGACATAAGGCCATTTCGTTCAATTGAAGGAGAGGGGTTCATTGAGTTGGCCCAGCAGCTAATCAACGTCGGTGCTACATATGGCTTAGTGGCAGCGCAGGACGTATTGCCTGACCCCACAACTGTTTCAAAGCGGTGCCGTGAGTTGGCAACAGAGACACGCAGAAAGCTGGTTGAGCAGCTAAATGACATTCTCACTGAGGTTAATATGATTGGAATGACCACTGATATCTGGACAGAAGACTATCATAAATTAAGCTACATGGCAATCACTTGCCATTTCGTGACACGGGCATTTAAATTGATTAGCACAGTTCTGACAACCGCAGCATTCCCACTGGAAGAGGCTAAAACAGGGGAGAATATCAGGAGAGAAATTATCAGACTGTTAACGGATAATGGCCTGGATATGAGTCTGCTGAATAAAGTGGTGTGGGTGACAGACCAAGGTTCAAACATAATCAGTGCCCTCAGACCATACAGAAGACTTGACTGCCAAGATCACCTTTATAACACGGTGATGCGACATGCACTCAATCCCACGCAACTGGCCCAAGATGCTCCGAATGTTGCCGAAACTCTAAAAGCTACCAAGGCACTAGTCAAATATGTCAAAAAGACGGGCATGGCAGCTTTGCTGCCCAAAACTGTCATCCAAATGGGTGACACTTGAAGGGGACCAGTACCCAAACATAAACCTTGTGTTTCTGTGGTTTGAATGACTGAAGCTTCTCTGCAGCAGAAAGACGACTGACACCCCCTATCAAGCCATCATCCGCGAGCGACATCTCAATTGGATTTTGCGAAAAGTGGAGATCCAAGAACAATAAAAAATTGCTACTTTCCTTTGGCCTAAATATAGCTAGCTACGAATATTGCCCCCTTCAGAGAGAGATGACCTTCATAAGGAGGTTCGGAGACAGCTCCGCGATCTCCGCACCGAGGAGGAGGAGGCCTTCACTGAACCTGTGCCCAAGAAAGCTGCAGTTGATTTTGAGGATTGGGCGAATTTACCAGTGGCAAATGCCACGGATGAAGTGGAGATGTACTCAAGCCAAAATCATACAATGCAGGACGAGAGAGATGTTTTGGGCTGGTGGAGAGAACATAACCTCAACTACTCAAAGCTTGGTGTGCTTGCCCGTGGCATCCTTGCCATTCCAGCCAGCAGCTGTAGCAGTGAGCGCAACTTCAGCGCGGCTGGCAGGACCGTTGATCAAAGGAGGACAGCCTTGAAGCCATCCACCGTTGATGCAATCCTTTTTCTACATAAGAACATGGATTAGCCAGTTAGCCTAAACTATGTATGATGGATGGATTATGTAGGCTTAAGAGTTTCCATGAATGTTGCAGTTTGTGTATGAAGTCCGTCAATGGTAAGACTTAATTTTCATTTCAATACACTGGTTTTGTGTTAATGTTAATTTTAGCTTACTTCCTGGGGACACTTAATGTAAATTTGTGTTAGTTTGAATTTCATACCTACAGAACCTCAGAACCTCTCGTGTTAATTTCGGGATTTTTTGCTGTTATCTTGGGCCTTTTATGTGGGCCTATGTGAATTGATTTCAATTGGTTATGATTGAGCCTTTCTCTTGTGTTCACTGTTCGCGCATGTTGCGCTTATCTGTTTGTTGACATTTCCAAATGCGCTGCAGTTGCGTAATAAAGGCGGACTTTCATAAACACAAATGTAAATGTGTCATTAATATGAAAAAATATAGACTTTAACTGTGTCGGGCTTGGGTCGGGCTTGGACATAAAAAGCTTGATGCCTGTTGGGCTTGGGTCGGGTTTGGTTACTCCTCTGTCGGACTCGGGCCGGCTCTGACAGAAAATTCCAGCCCGATCCACACTCTAGTCCCCACTGTCCACACCAGATCCAGTCGCCCAATCAACATATGCAATACCACACGGAGGGGAGGGTGGTCCTCCAGGACTTGCTCCAGCGGTGTGTCTGCAGTAGCGGCAGTAGCAGGTAGCAGTCTGCAGCTAAGATCTCGCCGCTTCCCCCATCTGCTCCACATCGCTCTGTGCAAGACGGGGCCGACGGACGACATGGAGGTGTTTTTCAAAGTCTGTGGGTAGTACGCCTACTGCTAGTGCTCTCCAGCGACACGTTGATCATGACGCATGGCCTGCCAGTAGCACATCCTACAGGGACGTCAAGTGTGCCCTCCTCCCACCAGAGGTTACACTCCCTGCACTTGGCGGATGGTGGTTGCATTTCTCCTAAGCGCACCAACTACTAGACGCCGCAGGGCGGTGGTTACCAGCCAACAGGTGATGGACAGGTGATGTGACCCTTGACCGCTTCCTTGGGGGCCCACCACAGTCCCCCTCAGAGTAGGTGATGTGTCAATGTCCCACCACCCTAGATGCCATCAATCTGGCTGAGCACCACCTCTCTCTTCCCCCGGAGGGTCCGGGGACACATGGAGGGGGACCCAAGCCCTCAGTTCTGCCCAGATCTAGACCCGAGAAGGAATTCGATTATGCACCATACACCCATCCCGTACCATGTCCATGTTCAAACTCTGGAATGAGCGCTGTGCTCAGCAGTGATGCAAGGTCGTCCGATGCTGCTCAGCGGGGGAAGGGGTTCCCCCTGACCCCCACAGTTTCCCCCAGTAGGAAATTTCCCTCTTGAGCAGTCTCAAGATGATACTCTACAGTACACTCAGATGACACAGCTGTCACATTCTCACACTTTATGATAGTAAGGGACAGGTTGTATAGAGTGAGTCGTGACACCCATTCAGGGGAAGAAGTGAGCCAGTTTCTCATCTCAAAAAATGTTTGGGAAATGGTTTTCCAGGCGGCTCACCATAGCCCAATGGCTGGTCACTTAGGATACGATAAAACACGTAATCGAATTGGCATCTCATCGGGCCATTAATCCGTAGCAAACAGGGATAACGATTTGCATTTGTCATTGTAGATTACTACTATGCTCTATCTCGCTGAAGAGCGTAGCACAGGCACTGTTTCAATTAATCTCCCAAATTGGAAGCCGAAAGAGATTCTAACTGATCAAGGCACTTCGTTTATGTAACGTACACTACGCAAACTTTATGGGTTACTGGGGTTAACTCTATCCAAACCAGCATGTACATCCCCAGACAGAGGTCAGGTCTGGTGGAGAGGTTTAACAAGACAAAGTCTATGCTGTGCAGATTCGTGCACAAGGATAGTCAGGATTGGGATAAATGGCTCTACACTCTATTATTTGCAGTACGGGAGGTTCCTCAGACTTCCACGTTTTCCCCGTTTTAATTGTTGTTCGGTTGGCAGCATATTGCATCTGATTCCCTAATCTCCAGAGTCTAAGGAAAAATCAGCCTCCTTTACTCTGTACGGGTTGTTCCAATTAAATACACTTCCTTTTGGGTTGTTCGGGGCCCCTGCCACTTTCCAGCATCTCATAGGCCAGGTGCTGTGTCCGCACACTGAATATGCTCCTGCCTAACTTGATGATGTCATTATTCATAGTGACACCTGGCAGCAGCATATGCAGCGGGTGGGGGCAGTGCTCGGGTCACTGAGGTGGGCAGGGCTCACGGCCAACCCAAAGAAATGTGCAATTGGACGAAGGGAGGTACAGTATTTGTGGTACCACTTAGGCAGCAGGCAGGTGCGCCCGCAGGTGGAAAAGACAGAGGCTGTGGCAGCCTGTCCATGGCCTTAGACCAAAAAGCAGGTGAGGGCATTCCTGGGACTGGCTGATAGGCGGTTTGTCCCCTTTTTCTCAGATTTGACCAGTCCCATGACCAACCTCACCCGAAAGGGTGCTTCAGATCTGGTCTAGTGGACCGAGCAGTGTCAGACGGCGTTTGAGAGGGTTAAAAAGGCTCTCTGTGGGGAGCCACTCTTACCCTCACTTCAAGCTTCCTTTTGTCTTGCAAACCACGAATGGAACAGGGGGCTTCGGGCTGTTCTGTCCCAGGAGGTGGAGGGCATGGATCTGTTGTGCTGTACCTTAGTCGCAAACTCTGGGAATGAGAGTGGAGGTACAGCACAGCAGAGAAGGAGTGTCTGGCCATTAAGTGAGCGGTCGACACCCTATGTTACTACCTCCGGGGACCCTCATTCCCTCTGTCTGGACCACACCCCACTTCAGTGGCTCCACTGTATGAAGGCCGGGGGCACAGATGTTGGTGACTTCCTCTCCTGCCTGTCAGAGCAAGGGGGGTGCGGGGGGAGTTGGTTGTTGGCCGGACGGCTCTCCAGCCTAAGGCGGGCGGTGGGGTGGGTGGGTGCATGGCTTGCCGTTGGCAAGGGGGGCAGGGCAGGTCAATCACAGGGACTGATGCAGCTGTGGGTGATGAGATTAATGAGTGAATGTCTATATTTAATCATTGTTGTACAGTTGTTGTGCTCACCCCGACATAACAGTAACACTGGGTCCAGGCTATGTGAGAGAGGGCAGTCTCTTTATCCGCGAGCAGCAGCATGAGAAAAGCGAAGATTATTTGTTTGCTGGTTTTTGGCACCCAGTGCTGGCCATGAGCAAATAAAGACGCTCCGGTGTGTTTTCCTTCCACTAAGAACTCGGTAGAAGCATTGTCGTGCTACTATGACTTATCCATATTGTTGATGCATCCATCCAATTGATGCATCCATCCAATTGATGCATCCATCCAATTGAGTTAAAATTATTTAAAAACCAAGTGTGGGGTAATCAAATCCAATTAATTAGTTTTGTCATAGCACTAAATATAGTCATCGTAAAAGTGTACAACCATAATCTCATCACAAAATCATTGACTTAAAGAAAAAAAACAACAACACAATGGACAAATAGGCTCTCTCTGCTTCCTCTTTTCCTCTGTCTCTCCATTTCTCTTCCCTGGCATGCAGTTTAGGGCATAAAAAAACCCAACAACAACAACAAATGAAAAGAAAGCAATCTTTTTTTTTACTTGTGCGCTTTTAACTGGCTAGATAGAAATATTGGATTCCTGTAAGAGGGAGCGAGAGGCAGGGTTTAGAAACAGCATTATCCTTCCAACAACCTTCACTCAATTAGATTCCCTGTTAAAAAACTCTGCTGCTAATGGGGTCTAAATAGCTGTCTCTCTCTCTCTCCCTCACACGCTCTCTCTTTCATTCTGCATGTCATGCACTTGGGTTGTCACTGTGAAGCCTGGCAAGAGGCCCAAGTATTTAAGTGACTGGCCAAATACCCCACCTTAACACTCTTTATAGAATAGATTGAGTCTAAACGCATTGTTACGTTCACTACGTTATGGGGTTACGTTCACTACGTCACGGGTGTTCAACAGCAATGTAAAGCAGGTGAGGTGAAAGTGGGAGGTTCACTTACCTGATTGAAGCGCGGGCCAGTCAAGAGTTGCAGACATCCCAAGTCTCCCGGAATTCCGGGAGTCTCCCGCAAATTAATAGCGTCTCCCTGATGCAAGCAAATCATGTACAATCTCCCGGAAATCCAACCAAGCCAGCGAGAAAGACTTTTTTCTATGTCTATGGAGAAAGAGAAGCGCAAGAGAGCACTTGGTAGAGAGATACGTGCTGCGTGTGTGACAGAGTGTGAATGGAACCCTGTGATTGACCGCACTTACTGACAGCTGACCAATCGAGTTGCGGTTTAACTAAGCATTCCACTCGAATGTATTGCGCGCTCAGGAATACTGCAGTCTGTCTCCCAGAGCTGAAGCGTCATGGCAAATGCAGAGCGCCCTAAAAAGCGAAAATATAAAACTCATTTTACTTCAGACTATACTAAGGTTTATCCCTGTATAATTTCAGTTAGAAATAATGATAGTCTGGCACGCTGCACTGTTTGCAACAGTGACTTCAACATTTCCTATGGTGGTTTAAATGATTGCAAAAGGCATGTTGAGGTGAGTTTAAAAACGTGTATTAGTATTTTTTTGTAACCTGTACTGACTAGGCCTATAACAGAGTAAGAATATAAGGCCGTTTTCACACCTAGCGTTTTTTGTGATAGGGAAAAGTTGAGCCGATCGTTTTTTCGATAAAAAAAAAAGCTGGCAGCGTTGTTTTGTCCTAAAACCGTCTAAAACCGTCTTTGTCCAAAAATCATCTCTCTTACTTACTGGGGATTTGCGGTGGACTGTGCGTGTGCATGCGTGCGTGCGTGTGTGTGTGTGCAAGGATGGATTACTGCACCGGCCTACCAGGCCCAGGGGCCCAAGGGGTCAGGGGGCCCTGAATCCCAAGCCTTTGCATGAAGTCACCCCCTCAATATCAGCAAATCAGGATGTAGACTATGAATCTGATTGAAATTAGGTATTGGCCATCCCCAAAATGCACCAGAAAACAGGAAATCACATCAACCAAATTCAAAATTTTCTGGGGAAGGACCCTCAGATCCCCCCAACCCCTGTATACAAGAATTAGCAGGGGGCCCTTTCTACATCTGGGCCCTGGGGCCCTAAAGTTCTTGTGTGTGTGTGTGTGTGGGGTGGGGCGAGGCGGGAGTAGGTTTGGGTTGGGTTGGCTAGGGGGGGGAGGGGCGCGGTCGGAAGCTCCCTGAAATGAGTTTTTGCAACTTTGGGACCCTGGAGTTGAACCAGTAAAATCCCAAAGCGGCGTGTTTGAATCTAGTGCACGGGCATGTTGACTACGGGCACGGGCTATAAACGGGAGCTAGCGCTAGTTTTAGCATGTTGTCTCATCAGGAGAGATGCGCCACCGGTAAGCTGCTGTTTCTGTCCATTGAGCCGCGGTTTAAGTTTGTTTGTCTGTTTACGCTACCGCTGTGCTGCCGCTGTGTATGTGCGCGGTTTGTATGCTTGATAACTTGTTCAGTTCAGTTCAGAGCTTTATTGTCCCTCGAGGGGAAATGTGATTTACAGTAGCGGTCATAACACAAACACAACATACAAGAGGACATGGGACACCAATCACAACAGTTACAGCAAACAACCAAAGAAATTAGAATTAAAAGAGGAAGAAATATCTGTTCGTTAAAAGAGTAAGACTATTGGAATGGTAGCCATGAAAAAGTGCTGCTAAACAGTGCAGTCAAGGTTCAGTGCAAGTTAAGCGCATTTATTGCACTTGGAACAAAGGAAAACTTAAACCTATTGTTTTTTATTCTGGGGCACCTATATCTCCGCCCAGAGGGGAGAAGACCGAACTCCTCCAAGAGTGGGTGGTCAGAGTTGTCTCTCATAGATATTTGTTAAGGAAAGCTGCTGCGTGCCAATAATTTTGCTGGCTAGCTTAACAATGTTGGACAAACTGTTCTTGTTTTGCACTGTGAGGTTCCCATACCAAGAAATCAAGGAAAAGGTTAAAATGGACTCAATAAAAGATTTATAAAATAAAGCCATCAGTGTCTTGTCCACATTAAAAATATTCAGTCTACGCAGAAAGTAAAGTCTCTGCAGACCCTTTTTACAGACTGCACTTGTGTTCAGGTCATGGTTCAGTTTGTTATCGATCACTGTTCCCAGATACTTGTGACTCTCGACTAACTCAACCAGTGAGCCCTTAACTGTAGTTGGGATGATTGAGTGGGAGGTTTTTCTGAAGTCGATGACCATGTCTTTGGTTTTGTTGCCATTTAACTTCAGGAAGTGGTTGTCACACCACTCCACACAATCTTCCACGACTGGCCCATGATCAACCTCCTCCTCCCAGAGCAGACTGATTAAAACAGTGTCACCTGCAAACTTCAAAAGGTGCCTGTCATTGTGGTTACTCCTGCAGTCATTTGTATATAAAATGTACAATAATGGGGACAGGACACACCCCTGGGGTGAGCCTGTGGATGATGACTGCTTCTTGGACAGAGCACCATTTGCCCTAACTGCCTGGGGCTTACATGTTAAAAAGTCCAATACCCATTTCACCATACCTGCATCAAGATTAAAAGTGGATAATAATTTACGAGCTAAAATGTGTGGTTGGATTGTATTAAAAGCTGAGGAGAAATCTACAAATAAAAGCCTGGCATGAGTTTTTGTACCATCTAGATGCTTGTACAGGTAGTTGAGTAGGGTGGTAGTAGCATCATCTACCCCTCTATTAGTCCGATATGCAAATTGCATTGGGTCGAGCAGGCCCTGAACCTTATCAGTCAGGATTTGTTTGACAAGTCGCTCAAAAGTCTTCATCACAATTGAGGTCAGGGCCACAGGCCTCAGGTCATTTAGCTCTTTAGGGGCTTTGTTCTTAGCCACAGGTACAACAATAGACTCCTTCCACAGTATCGGTACCTTGTGCTGGGTAAGTGAGGAGTTAAAAAGATCAGTAAAAATATCACATAACTGATCTGCACAAACTTTAAGAAATTTGCTTGTGATCATGTCAGGCCCGGAGCTCTTTCTGATGTTACATTTGTGGAACATGGATCTGACAGAATGAGCACTGATAACTAAAGGCTGAGAGGTGGCAGTACAATCACTCAACATATCCGACAAGTCATTATGCACATTTGTAAAATCATGTTCATTATTAAAATGTAAATAGAAATCATTCAGAGCATTTGCAAAATCTGAATTTGAGTTAAAACCATCAATGGTGATTGGCCTATTCTTCTTATTGCCATCCTGGCTTGTCATGGCTTTCATACCATCCCACACTGCCTTTAGGTCATTGCTATGAAATTTCCCCTCTATTCTATTTTTATATTGGAGTTTAGCCCTCTTAATTTCATATCTGGCCTCTTTTTTTGCTTCTGCCTTGTCCCTAACATCGCCACATAAAAAGGCATGTTGCTTCCTGTGCAGTGCATCCTTCACTGCTTTATTCAACCGAGGTTTATTATTTGGAAACACCTTCACACACTTAGTTGGGATGATCAAGTCTTTTAAATAAAGAATATATGAGGATATCACATCAACCCTCTCGTCCAGAGTCGTTGAATTGTTAAAAACATTCCAGTCTGTGCTTTCAAGGGCTCCCTTGAGTTCCTCAACAGCATTATCAGTCCACATCTCCACTTCCCTAGTGACTATTTTACCCCTTTTAAGGAGTGGCTTGTAGGTTGGAGTAAGAAGGATAGTGTTGTGGTCCGAAGAGCCGAGAGGGGGCAGGGCTACAGACTTATATGCGCCTTTGACTGAACCATAACAAAGATCGATTGTTTTGTTCAGTCTGGTAGGACAAGAAACGTACTGATAAAAGTTGCTCATTGATTTCAGGTTACAGTGATTAAAATCACCAAGGATGAAACAAGGAGAATCAGGAGACAGGGACTGTAACTTTTGCGTAACCTTGCGAATAGTTGTCACTGCGTTCTTTGCGTTGGCTTTGGGGTGTATGTACACAATAGTAACAAATATTTGGGGAAATTCGCGGTGGAGGGGCGCACAGATACAGACAGCAACTCAATGTCAGCAGTGCACACAGTCTCTCTGACAGTGATGTTTTTACACCACCGCTGGTTGACATAGAGGCAGACACCTCCCCCTTGGGATTTCCCTGTGACGTCGGCGTCTCTGTCAACTCTCAGCGGCGCACCAAAACTGCTGAGGGTTAAGTCGGTCTCCAGGTTATTGGTCTTGGTTATTGGTTACTTTGGTCACGCTGATAAAACACTGTTTGCGGTCTGATGTTTAACGTTGTCTGCTTGATGGTATCCGAGGCTGTATCCCTGTAAATGTTTGAAGTTGTAGCGTCTGGTAATGTAGTTAATCGCTTCACATAGGTAATGGTTTGCTATGCTCAGCGTTGCTACTTAAAACTACACTCACTGTTTTGCACTTTAGGCCCACATACTGAGAGCACTTTTGTGGATTGGGCTATTGGTTTAATGTGTAGCATTGACATTGATGTACATTTGGTTTAAGTAATTGACTTGGCTAATTTGTGGTAATGCAATGTGGCTTGTGTGTGGCAGTGCAATGTTTAATGTATATTTAGTGTTTAATGTGCAATGTTGCTTGTGCGGGGAATTGTTGCATTTCTGCAATTGTTGCATATTCAGTTTAAACTCTAATTATTTTATACTATATTATATATTATACTTAGGGCCGGGACTTTAACGCGTTAATTAAGATTAATTAATTACACAATAATTAATGCGTTAAAAAAATTGACGCATTTTAATCGCACTTATTTTTGCACCGCGGAACGTTTCTCACTGGATGAGTTTCAGGCGGACCGATTATACTGGAGCACCAACTAGCATTCATGAGTTCAGACAACAACAAACCACAGTGAACATGAACGAAGTAGCTGATGAGACCGCTTTGGTTGGCCCCGTGGATGGGAAATTTTGTTACAAAAAACGGATGGAAGCGTCGATAAGAGCATGGTTGTGTGCAAGCTATGCAACAAGGAATTCGCATATCACCGCAGCACATCGAGCCTAAAGTATAGGGTGGCCATTCGTCCGGCTTTAGGCCGGACTGTCCGGTTTTTCAATGCCCTGTCCGGCGTCCGGCAAAGCATCAAGCTGGACGCGTATTTGTCCTCCTTTTTGAGACCCCCCCGCCGGTCATAGGTCCGCCCGCCGGTCATAGGTCCGTGTCCGTGTGTTACGATCGCGTGCACCCCCCCCCCCCCCCCCCCCGCCGATCGTAGGTCCGGGGTGTGTTATTATTTTCGTGCGCACCCCCCCCCCCCCCCCCCCGTTGGCCGTAGGTCCAAGGCGCGCACCCCCCCCCCCCCCCCCCATCATCGGCCGTAGGTCCAAGGCGCGCACGCCCCCCCCCTTTCGTCGGCCGTAGGTCCGAGGCGCGCTGAGGTGTCCTCCTTGTCAACAACTCCGAAATGGTCACCCTACTCAAGTATCACCTCAATGCAAAACATATAGCAGCTAGCGTGGACGCTAGTGTGGTAGCTAGCGTGGACGTTAGCCCGACTCCGAGAAACCAGCTGTTGGTAAATCAAGTCTGTTATGGCCTCTGAAGCAACAGAGAGATGTTTTCTAATAGTCAGGGTTTCCAATGTTCTGAATGTACTTGAAAGTATTGTGTTTTACTTAAAAAAACTAAGTATTATAATTTACAGAAGGTCTACCTACCTATAGGCTACCTGAATTTCTGAAATGTACTATATTTCTAAATATGCTATTGCTAAACTTAATGGCAAAAATTGCACTGGTCTGTTGGACTTGAACAAAAATAAACTTGCTTGAGCTGCTTAAGCTTATGTATTCAGTCATTATTCAATGGTATACTAAAAATCCATGTGAAAAAAATTACTTCTCACTGTTCTCAGGTCAAATATTTATATGCGATTAAAATGTGATTAATTTCGATTAATTAATTACAAAGTCTCTAATTAATTAGATTAATTTTTTTAATCGAGTCCCGGCCCTAATTATACTATATTATTATAACACTAAATACTGACTATATTGTAATTTATATTTGTATATTATTCAGAATGTATAGTATATTATGTACGTGGCTATCAATATTGTTGTTTACACCGTAGCCTTTCTATTCTACAGGTTTATAACCTGTTATTTGTGGACTAAAACAACTGTATAAGGAAAATCAAACAAAGTAAATAAAAAACCACAAAGAGTTAAAACAACGTGTCTTCTTCTGGCACCCCGTTCGGTGGGGAGAATCTTAAAGAACCGAACAGTTATAAACCGAGGCCCATCCAGTGCAGCAAAAAATAGCCACGGACTACTTCATTAAGGAAGCTCAATCAACCCAGGACCAGCTGTCCTCTCACTTCTGCGACTGACCCCAAGTTTACCACTAATCAAACTGCCCGTTGATCAAGGATAAAGAAGCTTGTATACACATTGGCAGTTGACAGCTCTCCAGTCAACACAAAGGGAATAACAATGGCAGACTGGCTTCATTCACCAAAAGGGCCCATACTCTCACCAAACCGGGACCGACTGAAATTCTCAGGGAATGGGGGATTTTCAAGACAGACTTTTCCAAAGTCACAGATGTGGGACATGAGTATGCTGAAGCCCTGAGGGAGTCAACGGAGGAAGAGGTCATAGCATCTGCAGACCAAATTGATGCAAAGACAGCGGAGTGTGAGAACAGGTTCCTCGAGGTAAAGAAAGCCACCCAGGAAAATTTTTGGACCGGCTACGCAGAGGAGGCGTTTTACAAGCAGGCCAAAACGGCTGAGTCGGCCATCACTCAGGCAGAGGAAGAGGAAGTTAACCCTCTGAGGTCAAACAAGGACCGCAGGCTGAGGAATAGAGGTCTTGAAAGAGAGGTCACTGAACTCGGAGAAATGCTGGTAGAGTGGAAGGAGTTGGTTCCTGGGTCGAAGGCAATGGATCTCAGGACACGCCACAAGGCACTAAAGAAGAGGGTCCTGGCATTGTCGGACATACTGGAGGAGGAAAGAAACCTGGGAGATGATGGCAGCGTGGTTGGTGATCCGCTAAAAGATGCTTCTTTCCCCTCTCTCCCTGACATGTCGGCCGATCTCAAGCTGAAGCCCAAAACGAACATGGGGGCATCGAACATGCCAACCCGGCCAACCCGGCCCCTCTCACGGCAAAGCAGCCCGATGACCCCAAGAAACCCTGATCTCAAGCCTCAAAGCAGCCTTGAAAGAGCACGGCTACCCACTTTCTCTGGTGACATGAGGGACTATTACCGCTGGAAGACTGAGTGGGAGGACCTACAAGAATTGGGTAACCCACAAGGTGCGGAATGTATAAAAAAGTTCCACTTATTAAATAGTCTCCACGAAAGGTCAAGAAGGATCTCGTCCTATCTAGCTGTGGATCTGCTGATGAGATATTCTGGCTGCTGGACAGCAAATACGGGAACAAAGCGAAAATAGTCCTAATTATCACCAACGAGGTCCAGTCTCTTCCCCCCGTCATAGGAAACAATCCCAGAAGAACCATTGAATTGATCCAGGCTGTGGAAAGGGCACTGTGCAACCTCCAGATTCTTGGTGAAGAGGACGCTGTAAAGAACCGTGTTGTTGCTCAATCTCTTGAAAGCAAGCTTTCCAGTTCACTCAAGAGGGAGTGGATTATGCACAAAACTGACCCGGTGTTCTGCCAATTTCTGCTACCCATCAAATTCTGCTACCTAGTGGTTCTGCGCATGCGCATCTCGAAAATTCGCTACACTTTTCTTGTTAGAAGTTGTTGGAATTTATTCAGTTTAATTGATTATTGATGTTTTTTTCCTTTAAGTGTTTATTTTACATTAAATGCATTGCACATGCTGTACCCCTGAAATCTTCAATATATACGTTATAAAACAGCGTCAACAGTGTACACGGGGTGAGTAGCGGTGTGAAATAACGTGATTCTGCAGTGGGAGCATTATTTGATAGAGGCGATTGGTCTATCCACATAGCCTACTGTACCCCTGAAATCAAGATTTGACAGACTCTGCTATCAAATCGCACTACGGTAGCAACATCTGACAAGGGAGCAGAAATTGGCAGAACACCGGCAAACAGGTTCTCTCCACTGGACCACTTTGATTGCCTCCTGAGATTCTTGAAGAAGCAGGAAAAGATTCTTGAAGAGTTGGATCAGTTGGAGCCAAGCCCTGCAGACAAAGGCCCTGTGGAAAAGGGTGCTGCAGACTACCCAGATAAGGGAGGAAGGCTTTCACTAAGTCCACAGCAGGTAAGAAGGACGACCATCCCAGCTGCACTGTCTGTGGAGATGACTCCCATGCCGGCAAGTTATTTGCGTGCAAGGTCTTTAGAGAGCAAGATCTCTCAAGTAAAAGGGCCCATTTGAAAAAGCTAGGGTTGTGCTCCAAGTGTTTGCGGCCCCACCCCAAGGATGGGAAAGGATGCACACCCAGATACCTCTGCCCAAAAGCAGACTGTCGGAGAGGAGGGATGTCGGACCACAATTACTTTCTGTGTCCTAAGCCACCGACTCCAAAGAAGGACAGCAGCAGTGAGGAGCAGAGCACTAAAAATTGGAGGGAAGAAACTTGGCCTAACCAACAAACAAGAGGAGTTTCTGGCAGAGCTTACTCCAGAACAAAGAGAGAAATATAAAAACGCATTCTCAAACAAAATATCCTCAACTGTATGCACCAAGGCTGGAGATGGACTGCAAGAACATCCAGTGGTGATGATGCTGATGGAAGTCACGACAAACTCGGGTTGCCTTATTGGCACCCTAATCGACCTCACATCTGACACCAATTATATCATCAACGAAGCAGCCGATCACCTTGGACTATGCGGTGAGAACATCAAGCTTATGGTCCATGGAGTTGGGGGGATGAAGAAGACTGTCCTGACCAAAAGATATTCCCTGCGGCTGAAGGTGAAGACATCCAAGGGAAAAGTGGCAGAGCATAGAATTCTCTGCTATGGCCTGTAAAACATTGCGGAGGTGACCCAACCAGTTTTTTCCCAATGTACCCAGAGACGAACTGATCCGCCCCACAAAGATTGACCTCCTCATCAGTCACCGGGAAGGCCGTCTTGTTCCCCAGCCAATCAAGATTGTGGGAGACCTCGTCCTCTGGGACGGCCCGCTGGGAAAGACTATCGGGGGAACCCATCCCGATCTCATAGAGACAGCCGACCTGGCCGTGTACCGTTCTGAAACTCACCTTGCGAGGACCATGAGATCAGCTGTGATGGCGTATAAAGAGACCATCATACCTCAAGAAGAGGAAGGAAATGTGATTGTCAACATCCGTTGTCTCGTCGGCCTGTACAGCAACAAATGATGTCTCGTCCACTTGTTCGGCTGTCCCTGTCCACTTCATACATGCAGTCTAATAGTTCGTTCTGTATGGTGATGTCCCTTTGAATACGGGCTGAGCGTCATAGTGCCGCTGAAGCCTAGCATCGCCCTCACACATCGTCTCAAAAATACACCGGAATATCCCCGGATTCAGAGTCCGCCGACTCGTCGTGACCCCGCAGTGCTGTCTCACATTTCCCACACAGTTTAATACAAGTGATGATCCGACCGAGTACATACCTGTTTTCGTTTGCGTACCTCCGACATGCTTGTTAGCAACTTCTCACACGGCGCACACGTGAGGACGAAGTCACTCGAGTCATGACTCATCACGCGCGCCGCACACTACAGCCAATAGCTGCAAACAATGAAATTACGCTGTAGCGGAACGAACCATAGACATATCCGGCCACTTTATTAGGTACACATTGCTAGTACCGGGTTGGACCCCCTTTTGCCTTTAGAACTGCCTTAATCCTTCGTGGCACAGATTCAACAAGGTACTGGAAACATTCCTCAGAGAGTTTGGTCCATATTGACATGATAGCATCACGCAGTTGCTGCAGATTTGTCGGCTGCACATCCATGATGCGAATCTCCCGTTCCACCACATCCCAAAGGTGCTCTATTGGATTGAGATCTGGTGACTGTGGAGGCCATTTGAGTACAGTGAACTCATTGTCATGTTCAAGAAACCAGTCTGAGATGATTCGCGCTTTATGACATGGCGCGTTATCCTGCTGGAAATAGCCATCAGAAGATGGGTACACTGTGGTCATAAAGGGATGGACATGGTCAGCAAACAATACTCAGGTAGTCTGTGGCTTTGACACGATGCTCAATTGGTACTAATAAGCCCAAAGTGTGCCAGGAAAATATCCCCCACACCATTACACCACCACCACCAGCCTGAACCGTTGATACAAGGCAGGATGGATCCATGCTTTCATGTTGTTGACGCCAAATTCTGACCCTACCATCCGAATGTCGCAGCAGAAATCGAGACTCATCAGACCAGGCAACGTTTTTCCAATCTTCGATTGTCCAATTTTGGTGAGCCTGTGCGAATTGTAGCCTCAGTTTCCTGTTCTTAGCTGACAGGAGTGGCACCCGGTGTGGTCTTCTGCTGCTGTAGCCCATCCACCTCAAGGTTCGACGTGTTGTGTGTTCAGAGATGCTCTTCTGCATACCTCTGTTGTAACGAGTGGTTATTTGAGTTACAGTTGCCTTTCTATCAGCTCGAACCAGTCTGGCCATTCTCCTCTGACCTCTAGCATCAACAAGGCATTTGCGCCCACAGAACTGCCGCTCACTGGATATTTTCTCTTTTTCGGACCATTCTCTGTAAACCCTAGAGATGGTTGTGCGTGAAAATCCCAGTAGATCAGCAGTCTCTGAAATACTCAGACCAGCCCGTCTGGCACCAACAACCATGCCACGTTCAAAGTCACTTAAATCACCTTTCTTCCCCATTCTGATGCTCGGTTTGAACTGCAGCAGATCGTCCTGACCATGTCTACATGCCTAAATGCATTGAGTTGCTGCCATGTGATTGGCTGATTAGAAATTTGCGTTAATGCGTAGTTGGACAGGTGTACCTAATAAAGTGGCCGGTGTATACGTAGACGCCTCATAGCCTGTTGGAGCTGACGTAGCAGCGCGGCCGCCATCTTGTATGGGTCCCCAGTGCGCCCCCAGTGCATTCATTTCTATGGAGGAAGGTGTATCCCCAACTACAATAATAAGCATAACTCCCCCAATTTTTACCGGATTTTCACACGGTTTGGTTTGTTACAAATGGCAGAGATTTATTTATGATACAGGACGAATTAATAATATATATATATATATCTTTAATAATAAGAATTATTGTTCAATCTTACTTGTGAAAGGTAATCAGTGGGGGTGTAATACTATATACAATCAACTGTCATACTGTCAATTGTTGCCGGAAGCAACCCGGAAGTACGTCATCATCATCGTCTCCCTGGTCAGAGTACCGCTGGCGTCTGAGTTTGTCCGACTGCCGCTTCTGCCCTTGTTTTCGTGTTTTTGTCGCTACTTTTTGTTCCTGCGTCTCCCTTGTCTACTTGTTGTTTTTTGTTTGTTTTATTCATCGCCCTCAACCTCGCTCGCTGTCTCCCCACCTTTGCTGCTCCCGCTCCTGTTTTTCACCCACTCCTGCTTGGACTGTCTACCACGTTAGCCACCCTGCTAACTCCCCGGACTAACTTTCCACCTAACTCACCACCTCTGGATCCCTCCGTCTCCTGGCTCTGGGTGTGTCGGCTGCTTGCCGTGGACCGGGGTGAGTACGTTTTGCGGAATTGTGGTGGTGCTTGTGCCGATTGACTCGCTCCGTGGCGGGTCACAGCGTAGCGTCCCTGGCTAAAAACAATAGCCCAGCTGTGTGGCTACCCTGTCGGCGCTCGCGGGGGGAGCCCCCACTCCCTCCTAGTCCGCCACCTCTAGCCCAGCTGAGGGACGCTACGCTAACATAAAGTGGTCTAGCCGAGGGCTACTACCATCAGTGGCTGAGCGGTCTTAGCTTCCCAGCTAAATGGCACAGGGGGGTCTGCCTGCCCTCCGTCTTCGGTCTGGGCAATCCGGCATCACCCATTCCGCGGGCTACAACCCCCGGTCCGCGGCAGCGTCAATATATCCCATTGCCGCTCAGCTAGTAGCTAACCTGCTATTAGCCATCATCTACTCTTTATCAACCCTCCCCCCTACTCCTCACCCACGCTACTCCTCCGCTGACCTCCACCGCCTCAACAACAACAACCATCGTCTCCATGCTGCTGCTGCCACTGCTGCCAGCAAAGCTGGGATCCTCCGCCACAGACGATACAGTCACCGAGGCTCTGGTCACTCCCACAACCATCCCATCCCCCACGGCTCAGCTATCCCCTCACTCTGGTCCTACCCCCACCCCCCCCCCCATCCCCTCCTGCCGCACTGTCAACCCCAACAACCTCCTTTCCCCGTCCCCTGCTCCCCCATCCATCTCTCTTGCTCTACTCAACTGTCGTTCCCTCTCCAACAAATCACTTATCATTTCTGAATTATTATTGGACAACAACATCGACCTGCTTTTCCTCTGTGAAACTTGGCAACAGCCCCTGGACTACTACGCCCTCAACCAAGCCACTCCCTCCAACTACAGCTACATCAGCAAACCCCGTCCCTCTGGCCGTGGGGGCGGCGTTGCCGTCCTCCACAAAAAATCCCTTTCCATCTCTGAACTCAACCTCAACCTTCCACCCATCTCTTCTTTCGAATACCTTGCCTTCTCCCTCCCCAACTCTATTACATCTGTCCTCATTTACCGCCCCCCCAAGCCACACCCATCCTTTCTCTCTGACCTATCCGAGCTCCTCACCATCGCATCCTCTCTCTCTTCCTCCCTGCTACTCACTGGCGACTTTAACATCCACATCGATCAGCCCAATGCCCCACTGACATCCGACTTCCTCTCCCTTCTTGACTGCTTCCATCTGACTCAACATGTTGACTTCCCCACACACACCAAAGGCCATACCCTTGATCTAGTCTGCTCCTCCTCCCTCCCCATATCTGTTCCCCTTCCTCTCCCCTTCCCACTCTCTGACCATCTCTGCATCATCTTCTCTGCTCCACTCCCCTCACCCCACAACCCCACCAAGCGCTCTATCACATACCGTAACATCAAATCAGTCGACCCACTCTCTCTCTCTCAGCTCATATCCTCTGCCCTCCCTGCCGACCCCCCCCCCCCTCTTCCCCTGACGACTCTGCTACCATGTTGAACTCCATCCTCTCTGTCTCCCTTGACTCCCTAGCCCCCTGGAAAACTTCCTCCGTCTCCTTCACCAATTCTGCCCCCTGGTACACCCCGGAACTCCGCTCCATGAAAAAGACTGGCCGCCAACTAGAACGACTCCACAGACGCACCCGCCTCACTGTCCACGCCGAAGCACACAAACAACACATCTCCTCCTACCGTGATGCACTCCAAGCGGCTAAATCTGCCCACTTCTCCACTCTCATCAACAGCACCAACCGGAACCCCCGCACCCTCTTCTCCACCGTCAACAAACTGCTCCAGCCGCCGGACACCAACACACCCTCCTCCCCTGAACTCTGCAACTCTTTTCTCCTCGCCTTCAACAACAAAATCTCCCAAATCAACAGCTCTCTGTCTGCCGCCATCAGTGCTTCATCCACCGACCACCCTCCAATCTCCCCCACCCTCCCTAACCACCCGCCCCCACCCCCCCTCTCCGCCTTCTCCCCTGTTGACTCGTCTCACATTATGGACATCATCACCTCATCAAAAACAACCACCTGCTCTCTCGACCCCCTCCCAACAACTCTTACCAAGGCCTGCCTCACTGTTCTCATCCCCCCTCTCACCACTCTCTTCAATCAGTCCCTATCCCGCGGCCACGTTCCCTCTGTCTACAAACTTGCCTCCATCACCCCCATCCTTAAAAAACCCAACCTGGATCCAGCCAACCTCTCCAACTACCGCCCCATCTCCAATCTGCCATTCTTCTCCAAAGTGCTTGAATGCATCGTTGCCGCCCAACTCCACACCCATCTCCAGTCCAACAATCTTTACGAACCCCTCCAGTCTGGTTTCCGCCCACTCCACAGCACTGAAACTGCTCTACTCAAAGTCACCAACGACCTCCTCAGCTCCGCAGACTCCGGTGCCCTCAGCATCCTGCTGCTACTCGACCTCAGCGCAGCCTTCGACACAATCAACCACACCATCCTGCTGGCAAGGCTGCGCCAGCTGGGTGTTGAGGGCACCGCACTCGCTGGCTCACTTCATACCTCACAAACAGGCAACAGTTTGTCTCCCTATCCGGCCATTCATCCACCCGCTCTCTTGTCACGCAGGGGGTCCCCCAGGGGTCAGTCCTTGGCCCCCTCCTCTTCATCTGCTACCTCTTCCCCCTTGGTCACCTCATCTGCCAACTCAACCTGGACTTCCACTGCTATGCCGACGACACCCAGCTATACATCAGCACCAAAGCATCCCAACCCCCCCCCCCCTCAGCCACATTGAAACCTGCATCTCCACAATTCAATCTTGGCTGACTCACAACTTCCTCCAACTAAACAGTGACAAAACAGAACTCCTTCTCATAGGCACCAAATCCACCCTCAACAAAGCTGGTCCCGTCTCTCTCACCATTGGCACCTCTACCATCACCCCCTCTCCTGCGGCACGCAACCTCGGCGTCATCCTGGACCCTACCCTCTCCTTCGATCCCCATGTCAGCTCCACCATCAAGACCTCCTACTTTCACCTCAGACGCATCGGCAAAATCAGACACTACCTCTCCCCCTCTGCAGCTGAATCCCTCATCCATGCCTTCATTTCCTCACGTCTGGATTACTGCAACTCCCTCCTCTCTAGCATTACCTCCCACTCCCTCCATAGACTCCAAATGGTCCAGAACTCTGCTGCCCGCCTCCTCACCCACACCCGGTCCCGTGATCACATCACTCCCGTTCTCCGCACTCTCCACTGGCTCCCCGTCAAACATCGCATCACCTTCAAAATACTCCTCCTCATGTACAAAGCTCTCCACCACCTGGCCCCCCCCTACCTGTCCGATCTCCTTACCCCCAATCGACCCTCCAGAGCCCTTCGATCCTCCTCTTCCCTCACTCTCACCACTAAACCGGCAAGACTAAAAACCTTCGGCGACCGAGCCTTTGCATCAGCAGCACCCCGACTCTGGAACTCAATCCCCCAGCCTGTCCGTGACTCCCCCTCACTCCTCTCTTTCAAATCCCGCCTAAAAACCTACCTTTTCTCCCTAGCCTACGACCTCCCCTATCCCTAACCTGTCCCCACCCTATGCCCTTCACTCCAGCCCCCTACTCCCCACTCCATCCCTTCCATCATTGGACTTGTTTCTCTATTGTTTCTCTGCTGCTTGTTTTCTATTCCCAATTGTTGTCCTGTAAGTCTTTCTGTTTCCTCTGTGTGTGTGTTTGTGCCTGTTTCTCGCATTGTTCCAGCGGCTTTGGGTCCTTGAAAAGCGCTATATAAATCCATCCATCCATCCATCCATTTTCTTCCGCTTATCCGGGGTCGGGTCGCGGGGGCAGCAGCCTAAGCAGGGAAGCCCAGACTTCCCTTTCCCCAGCTACTTCGGCCAGCTCTTCCTGGGGGATCCCGAGGCGTTCCCAGGCCAGCCGAGAGTCATAGTCTCTCCAGCGTGTCCTGGGTCTTCCCCGGGGTCTCCTACCAGTGGGACGTGCCCTGAACACCTCACCAGGGAGGCGTCCGGGAGGCATCCTAACTAGATGCCCGAGCCACCTCATCTGGCTCCTCTCAACGCGGAGGAGTAGCGGGTCTACTCCGAGCTCCTCCCGGATGACCGAGCTTCTCACCCTATCTCTAAGGGAGAGCCCAGCCACCCTGCGGAGGAAGCTCATTTCGGCCGCTTGTACTCGCGATCTCGTTCTTTCGGTCATTACCCAAAGCTCATGACCATAGGTGAGGGCAGGAACGTAGATCGACTGGTAAATCGAGAGCTTTGCCTTTCGGCTCAGCTCCCTCTTCACCACGACGGATCCGTGCAGAGTCCGCATTACTGCAGACGCCGCACCGATCCGCCTGTCGATCTCCCGCTCCATCCTCCCCTCACTCGTGAACAAGACCCCGAGGTACTTGAACTCCTCCACTTGGGGCAGGATCTCATCCCCGACCCGGAGGGTGCACTCCACCCTTTTCCGGTTGAGGACCATGGACTCGGACTTGGAGGTGCTGATTCTCATCCCGACCGCTTCACACTCGGCTGCGAACCTGTCCAGCGAGAGTTGGAGGTCACGGTCTGATGAAGCCATCAGGACCACATCATCCGCAAAAAGCAGGGACCCAATCCTGAGGTCACCAAACCGGACCCCCTCAACGCCCTGGCTGTGCCTAGAAATCCTGTCCATAAAAATTATGAACAGGATCGGTGACAAAGGGCAGCCCTGGCGGAGTCCAACCCTCACTGGAAACAAGTCCGACTTATTACCGGCAATGCGGACCAAGCTCTGACACCGGTCATACAGGGAACGGACAGCCCGTATTAGGGGGTCCGATACCCCATACTCCCGGAGAACCCCCCACAGGACTCCCCGAGGGACACGGTCGAATGCCTTCTCCAAGTCCACAAAGCACATGTGGACTGGTTGGGCAAACTCCCATGCACCCTCAAGGATCCTGCAGAGGGTGTAGAGCTGGTCCACTGTTCCACGGCCTGGACGAAAACCACATTGCTCCTCCTGGATCCGAGGTTCGACTATCCGACCGACCCTCCTCTCCAGCACCCCTGAATAGACCTTACCAGGGAGGCTGAGGAGTGTGATCCCCCTATAGTTGGAACACACCCTCCGGTCCCCCTTCTTAAAAAGAGGGACCACCACCCCAGTCTGCCAATCCAGGGGCACTGCCCCCGATGTCCACGCGATGCTGCAGAGTCGTGTCAACCAAGACAGCCCCACAACATCCAGGGCCTTAAGGAACTCCGGGCGGACCTCATCCACCCCCGGGGCCCTGCCACCGAGGAGCTTCCTGACCACCTCGGCAACCTCAGCCCCAGAGATAGGAGGGCCCACACCCGAGTCCCCAGGCCCTGCTTCCTTACCGGAAGGCGTGTCGGTGGGATTGAGGAGGTCTTCGAAGTATCCCTTCCACCGATCCACAGGTCCCGAGTCGAGGTCAGCAGCGCACCGTCTCCACCATACACCACAGTGTTGACGATGCACTGCTTCCCCCTCCTGAGACGCCGGATGGTGGTCCAGAACCTCTTCGAAGCCGTCCGGAAGTCGTTCTCCATGGCCTCACCGAACTCCTCCCATGTCCGGGTTTTTGCCTCGGTAACCGCCACAGCTGCGCTCCGCTTGGCCTGCCGGTACCTGCCTGCTGCCTCCGGAGTCCCACAGGCCAAAAAGGTCCTATAGGACTCCTTCTTCAGTTTGACGGCATCCCTCACCGCCGGTGTCCACCAGCGGGTTCGGGGATTGCCGCCACGGCAGGCACCGACCACCTTGCGGCCACAGCTCTGGTCGGCCGCCTTAACAATGGAGGCGTGGAACATGGCCCACTCGGACTCAATGTCCCCCGCCTCCCCCGGTACATGGTCAAAGCTCTCCCGGAGGTGGGAGTTGAAACTCTGCCAGACGTTCCCAGCAGACCCTCACGATACGTTTGGGTCTGCCAGGTCTGACCGGCATTCTCCCCCACCATCGCAGCCAACTCACCACCAGGTGGTGATCAGTTGACAGCTCCGCCCCTCTCTTCGCCCGAGTGTCCAAGACATGCGGCCGCAAGTCCGACGACACGACTACAAAGTCGATCATCGAACTGCGGCCTAGGGTGTCCTGGTGCCAAGTGCACATATGGACACCCTTATGCTTGAACATGGTGTTCGTTATGGACAATCTGTGACGAGCACAGAAGTCCAATAACTGAACACCACTCGGGTTCAGATCGGGGGGGCCGTTCCGCCCAATCACACCCCTCCAGGTCTCACTGTCGCTGCCAACGTGAGCGTTGAAGTCCCCCAGCAGAACGAGGGAATCCCCAGAGGGAGCACTTTCCAGCACCCCCTCCAAGGAGTCCAAAAAGGGTGGATACTCTGAACTGCTGTTTGGACCATAGGCACAAACAACAGTCAGGATCCGTCCCCCCACCCGAAGGCGGAGGGAGGCTACCCTCTCGTCTACCGGGGTAAACTCCAACATACTGGCACCAAGCCGGGGGGCAATAAGTATTGCCACCCCTGCCCGGCGCCTCTCACCAGTGGCAACTCCAGAGTGGAAGAGAGTCCAACCCCTCTCGAGAAGACTGGTTCCAGAGCCCTTGCTATGCGTCGAGGTGAGGCCGACTATATCTAGCCGGAACTTCTCAACCTCGCGCACCAGCTCAGGCTCCTTCCCCACCAGAGAGGTGACGTTCCACGTCCCTAGAGCTAGCTTCTGCAGCCGAGGATCGGACCGCCAAGGTCCCCGCCTTCGGCCGCCGCCCAGCTCGCACTGCACCCGACCCCTTTGGCCCCTCCTGCTGGTGGTGAGCCGGCGGGAAGGGGGTCCCACGTCATCCTTTCGGGCTGTGCCCGGCCGGGCCCCGTGGGTGTAGGCCCGGCCACCAGGCGCTCGCCGCCGAGCCCCACCCCCAGGCCTGGCTCCAGGGGGAGGCCCCGGTGACCCACGTCCGGGCGAGGGACACGTAGAACCATTTATTGTAGTCATCATAAGGGGTCTTCTATATAAATCCAATGTATTATTATTATTATTATTAATCCCACGCGATCTGGTGTCAATACTGCGCCGTAAGCTGCACAAAATACAATGTACTACGTTGACTCCTATGCTAGACTAGAGCAGGCCTGGGGAATCTGTTCCACAAAGGGCCGGTGTGGCTGCAGGTTTTTGTTCAAACCAAGCAGCAGCACACCAGACTTGACTCATTTAATCAACTGATCTCAGTCTTCAGAGAGCTGATTGGTCAAACTGTGTGCTCTTGGTTGGTTTGAACAAAAACCTGCAGCCACACCGGCCCTTTGTGGAACAGATTCCCCAGGCGACGCTGGGACGCACGCGTCTATGTATATAGGTCTATGGAACGAACCATATATGTCCATAGCAGTGCCGGTGGGGATAGCCCTACCATAAGAAAAATATTTTTCTCCGTCCACTTCAACGGAGAACATTCTGAGCATGCGCATTTCAATCTTTCAAGTCCAATACACACTACCATTAGGCTGGTGGGGCAAGAGCCACTTCTTGCCCCACCAGACGAACTCAGTCTGAAGAAGCAAGCTAGGGTCGACTAAAAATGAACTAAAAGCGCCAAACTTATTATTTTACAGTACTTTCTGGGGAGATTTTTTTGAAATATATATATTTAAAAAAAATTATATATAATTTTGTATTTTTTATTTTATTTTGTATTTTTTATTTTATTTTTTTCCCCACCTGCCCCTAATGACTAGTCGCCACTGAGTGGAGGTAACCTTCAGAAACACTGAGAAACGTCTGGAGAAGGAACCTGTGTGGAAGGCTGCATACAAAGAACAAATACATGAAATGGTCTCAAGAGGAGCTGCTGCAAAACTCACAAGGGAGGAAATCAACAGCTGGGAAGGACCTAAATGGTACATCAGCCATCTGGTTGCACCGAACCCTCACTCCTCCTCAACCCCTGTGAGAATTGTGTGGAACAGTAGCCAAGTGTTCCGAGGCATAAGTCTCAATGACCTGCTTCTCAAGGGTCCCGATGTCCTCAATCCTATCGGAGGTATCCTTCTGAGGTTCAGGAGTGGACTCCATGCCGCACTGGGTGACGTAAAAAAGATGTATAACTCAGTGTGGCTGAAAGATGATGAAGTCCACCTCCACCGCTTTTTCTGGAGAGACAACCCTGAGGACGACATTGAGGTGTTTGCAGTTGTCAGAGTCAATATCGGTGATAAACCCGCAGGATGTATCGCCCAAGTTGCCATGAAGGAGACGGCCAACCTTCCTCAGTTTGCTGATATGATTGAAGAACGGCGAGCTCTGACTGAGGACAGCTATGTGGATGACATCCTGACCTCACACGATGACCTCAAAACGCTGGAAAGGATCACCAAAGGGGTGGAGGAGATTTTGAAAGCGGGAGGCTTCTTCCTCAAACCGTGGGTCCTGTCACGCCAAAGTGGGAGGAGTGGAGCCCCTGCTGAAACAACTGCTGACTCTAGTGCAGGAACAACTGTACCCAGGACTCTGGTACTGCCCAACCAAATGCATGATGAGGAGAACAAAGCACTCGGGGTCGGCTACGAACCTGAGACAGACAAGCTTCGGTTGCTGACATCTATTAACTTCTCTAAGAAAAGAGGGCAAATGAGGACAGGACTTAATCTGAGCATGGAGAATGTTAGGGAAGGAACACCAAATCCCCTTACCCAACGCATACTTCTCAGCCAGATTGCTGCATTGTACGACCCGATTGGTCTTGCCTCACCAGTCAAACAGAAGTGAGTGATGTTGGTACGAGAATCATTCCAGGAAGCTGGCAAGGACAACCCATCTAAAGACACATGGGATACCCCTCTCTCACCAAAACTTTGAGAAGCCGCAATAACGCTCTTTGAAGAATACGTGAGACTTGGCCAGGTCAGGTTTGAGAGAAGCCTCACGCCACCTGGAGCCATAGGCCCACCAACAGGGATCACATTCTCAGATGGAAGCGAATCCTCCTATGGAGCCGTGCTCTACTTGCGGTGGGAAACCCGGGACAAAGTTATAGTGAAGTTGGTGGAATCCAAGGCTAAACTCACCCCTCTCGACCAAAAGGGAGATGTGATCAAGGCGGAACTATGTGGTGCGGTCTTTGCCACCCGCCTAAAAAAGTACTTTGAGAAGCACTGCCACATTAATGCCAAGCAATGGATTCACTTTGTGGACAGACGAACAATCCTGGCAGCCATCCAAAATAACAGCTACGGCTACCAGACCTTTTTCGCTAATCGAATCGGCGAGATTCAGAAAGCCGGACAAGTGGAAGATTGGAGGTGGATTGAAGGCAAGCGAAACATTGCTGATATACTCACCAGAGGTACAACTCCTGAGGAACTTAACAAAGTGTCAGAGTGGCAGCAAGGCCCCGAGTTCCTGAAATTGCCCGAGACTGACTGGCCTATGAAGATGGCCAGTGAAATTACACCCTCTGCTGCTGAAGATGTGGGAAAACTTCAGCGGAAAGCCTTCTCAGCAGTGGTCACCAGGTCCCAGTCAAAAGAAAGAACTGGCCCCAATGGGCTTGACATCAAGGCAGAACTCAAGATCAAGGCAGAACTCAAGCATAAAGGAGCCAACGGTAGACAGACCTCACCAGCTGTCCCGGGTTCAACATCAGTGGCAGACAGACAGAGAAGGCCCTGAGCAATTGGACTGGTGCGCCTTGTGGAACCTCAATGCTTCAGTTCTCTGTCCAAGCTGTGTGGTTCCATAGCCTGGACTCGACGGGCTGCAGAAACCTGGCTGAGAAGACGCCAGGCACCAGACTCATCAAAGTGGGAGGCAAACCACTCTATCCTGTCTATTGAGGAAAGAGCGCAAGCCTTCCGAGACCTGGTCCTCGCAACCCAAGATGGCGGTCCATTCCTGGACTCGACACTGAACCGCTTGGTGGTCCACAAGGACGAGAACACAGGAATCCTTGTCTGTGGAGGACAAATCTAGTCCTGGAAAGAAGATGGAACAGCTGTTCCTCTAATCCCATTTCATTCATGGCTCGCAACCCTGCTGTCAAGAGAAGCCCATGACGAGAACCATGAAGGTGTTGCTGCCACACTTCTGCGCACCAGGAAGAGAGCATGGATTGTGCAAGGTCGGAGAACAGTAAAGAAAGTAGTAAACGACTGCATTACATGCCGCAAACTGAAAGGAAAGATGTGTCAGCAGATGATGAGCGATCTGCCGGCAGAACGCTCACAGCGTGCCAACCCATTTGAGTATACCACACTTGATCTCTTCGGCCCCTTCGAAATCAAGGATGCTGTCAAGAAAAGAACAGGAAAAAAGGTGTGGGGCATAGTCTTCTGCTGCATGGCATTAAGGGCAGTTCATGTGGACCTTGTTGACGACCAATCTTCTGAAAGCTTTCTCCAAGCTTACTCTCGCTTTGTAGCATTGAGAGGCCATCCTAGAAAATTGTGGTCAGATAGGGGAACCAATTTCATTGGAGCTAAACCTGCCCTACAAGACTTTCATAGGTACTTAGCTACCTTACGGGAAGCATCCATAGAGGACAAAGCCGCCAAGATTGGGACAGAGTGGGTATGGAACTTTCATCCGGCTGACGCACCTCATCGCAACAGGGCTGCGGAAGCTGCAGTTAAGCTCATAAAGAGGGCTCTCACTAGCCTCGGAGGGACGACAAGCTCACTCACCTGGGGTGAACTCCAAACCCTCTTCTACCAGGCAGCTAACCTCACCAATGAAAGGCCGATTGATGCCAGGGCACAAGAACAAGAAGACTCTGTAGAGTATCTGACCCCCAACACTCTGCTCCTCGGGAGGACCAGGCAAGGAGGAGATACAGGAGGAATTGACTTGTGCACCCATCCCTGGCGCCGTCTCAGAGCCATCCAGATTGGTGTGGACATGTTCTGGAAGAAGTGGAGTGAACTTGCCGGACCTAACCTATTCGTTCGGCTGAAGTGGCACCAGACCCAAAGGAATGTAGCCATCGGTGACATTGTTTGGATTGCTGATCAAAACGCATTGCGAAGGCAATTCCGACTCGGACGGATCCAGGCTGTGCACCCTGACAAGAAAGGACTTGTGAGAGACGCAGATGTTAAGACTTGTGCAGGCCTCCCTGCCTCCCTAATATTTGAGCAACTTAAGAGGAACCCTCAGCAGCTGACGGCAGTTGTCCTACGGAGAGATGTGAGGAGACTGGTAGTCCTCATCCCTGTGGAAGACCAGTGACTCTTGAAACATTTTTAAAAAAATAAAAATGGTTATGTGGTGTAAGGTTTTTCTGTGACCGCCTTGAATCGCGTGACTACGTCACGGGTGTTCAACAGCAATGTAAATCCCAAAGCGGCGTGTTTGAATCTAGTGCACGGGCACGTTGACTACGGGCACGGGCTATAAACGGGAGCTAGCGCTAATTTTAACATGTTGTCTCGTCAGGAGAGATGCGCCACCGGTAAGCTGCTGTTTCTGTCCATTGAGCCGCGGTTTAAGTTTGTTTGTCTGTTTACGCTACCGCTGTGCTGCCGCTGTGTATGTGCGTGGTTTGTATGCTTGATAACTTGGTTATTGGTTACTTTGGTCACGCTGATAAAACACTGTTTGCGGTCTGATGTTTAACGTTGTCTGCTTGATGGTATCCGAGGCTGTATCCCTGTAAATGTTTGAAGTTGTAGCGTCTTCACTGTCACACGAGAATACTTCCTGTTTGCGGTGCAGGCTGGGTAATGTAGTTAATCACTTCACATAGGTAATGGTTTGCTATGCTCAGCGTTGCTACTTAAAACTACACTCACTGTTTTGCACTTTAGGCCAACATACTGAGAGCACTTTTGTGGATTGGGCTATTGGTTTAATGTGTAGCATTGACATTGATGTACATTTGGTTTAAGTAATTGACTTGGCTAATTTGTGGTAATGCAATGTGGCTTGTGTATGGCAGTGCAATGTTTAATGTATATTTAGTGTTTAATGTGCAATGTTGCTTGTGCGGGGAATTGTTGCATTTCTGCAATTGTTGCATATTCAGTTTAAACTCTAATTATTTTATACTATACTATATTTTATATTATACTATATTATTATAACACTAAATACTGACTATATTGTAATTTATATTTGTATATTATTCAGAATTTATAGTATATTATGTATGTGGCTATCAATATTGTTGTTTACACCGTAGCCTTTCTATTCTACAGGTTTATAACCTGTTATTTGTGGACTAAAACAACTGTATAAGGAAAATCAAACAAAGCAAATAAAAAACCACAAAGAGTTAAAACAACGTGTCTTCTTCTGGCGCCCCGTTTGGTGGGGAGAATCTTAAAGAACCAAACACGCATGCAAACACACACACACACACACACAATCTCTCTGATGTATGTGAAAAATATTAAATTAATTGTGCAGGTGTGGTGTTGACCACCATTAGTAAAGTTATGTGTTTTGCATTTCAAAAGTGTTCCCCACACATGCTGGACCGACAGCAACACACAGCTAGTTAAGTGAAAAAGAAGTGAAACAAGAAAAGAAAACTAGAAAATAAAAAGAGAAGAAGTGGGAAGCGGTCAGACAGCCTATGACTTGGCTGGGTGTCCAAAACAGATCCCAAATTAGCAAACATCGTTAGAGGCTGTAGGCAGGATAAGCAGCTGCTACTGTTTTGGACGGTTATCCAAAATGGCAAGTGTGCAAACAGTGTTTGGTGAAATGGGGGGACTTATCTGCTGCTCAAAATGAGTAAAAGAGAAAAAAATGCTGTCATTTTGCCAATCTTGGGCCGAAATGTGGCATTCACATGAAAGCTATAGAAGCAATGAAGCTCATCACTTACTCCACAACAGAAGAAGAAAAAGAGGAGGAGGAGGAGGAGGAGGAGGAGGAGGAGGAGGAGGAGGAGGAGGAGGAGGAGGAGGAGGAGGAGGAGACACATATGCAATGAAACAAGAGATACAATATCAGTTTGATGATTTGCGAGTGGCCACTGTAAATGTCTTCCACAATGTGCAGAGAAATATGTGGGCAAAGCCCTTACAGATGGTAGAGTAGAGATGAGGCAACGGGGAGCTGCTTTATCTCGCTGGAGAATATCCGCTTACTACTACTGCCGCTGCTTCTCTGTCATTATCATTATCATCATCATCATCCAGCATCACCATCTCTATTCCCCTCTCTCGCTCTCACACTCTTTCTGTGTCTATGAAGCTCTGTTTCACTCTCTCTCTCTCTCAGTGTCTATGAAGCTCTGTCTTGCTCTCTCTCAGTGTCTATGAAGCTCTGTCTCGCTTGCTCCTGTGTTTCTGCTAGTTTAGATGGGTCTGGCAGTAAATCTATTAATCTTCACTTCACTTCCCTCTGGAGGCTGAGGGCCATAAATCCTGTCCATAAAACACACACACACATGCATGCCTGTGCGTGCGCATGCACACACACACACACACACACACACACACACACACACACACACAGAAAAAGCATGCACGTATGGAACCAGCCATTTCATTAACTCATTGTGTTTGTATTTGGTGTGTGTGGGTATGTGTGTGTCAGGGAGAAACCACAATTGCAGACTCTGATCAACACTGTTTTTCTCTGCCTTGCTTGCTGGTGTAATTTTCGGTTCCATATCCAAGCCCATTAACATTTTTATCCTGCATTGTTTTTGAAATATTATGCAGAAATTCTTCATTCAAACTGAAGCTATTTAAACAAGGTTTTCATTTTCATCAACTTTACGTTCTCAACTCAATTTGCAGAGGGGTCAACGTTTTTTGCCATGTCATATCACGACCATCACACCCATCGTCACAGTTTTTACTTTGTTTCATATGTTTGGCAAAATGACATGGTAGAGTAAAGTACTCTTCACCAACTAATGAAACAGTTCATTTGAAGGGAGTAATTAGGATCCTTTTAGGATTGAACAAGAGCTGCTCAGTAGATAGTTTTTACAATTGGGTTAATTTCTTCTATAGATTCTCAGGGTTCAAACATAGCATTAGTATTACATTACTGTCAAAAATGTAGTATTACATTACTGTCATTCATTGTTTTAGCGGCAGGATTTAACCCCTGAAGGCTACGTTGTTTGGAGCATAGCTGCCTGTGTCAGCTGATTCCAGACTAATATCCCGAGGCAAAACCGGAGGTGATCTTGCGAGATTTAGGCTGGCTTCGCAAAAGCTACTTATTCATGTCTGACCACAGTTAAACCACTTCCATGACAGTACATGTTTTAATGACAATCTGAGGAGATTTCACAATTTAAGTGAACTTAAAGGAGAACCAAACCCCCACCTTTAAAAAATACTTTCATTCTGGGCAGGGCTGCCAGCTCTCCTTTTAAACACTCCTTCAATTCAGTTTCAATCAGCAGGTGACCATATGGTTGCATCTGGTTATATTTAACCTTTGCTTTTTGTATGGTGAGTACACAATGTACTTTCCCTACACCCAAACACAACTTATTCGTCTGCTGGCCTGAATATGAAGAACGGGGAGAATAAAGGAGAGATGAGTCAGCCAACATGTTGACTACCTGCATCATGTATCATAGTGGAGAGGGAGCAAGCCAACAACACAAAATGCTGCCCGTGACTATTATCTGCTGCTACACTTCATTCAAGACCACCGTGGTTTTATGTCTCCATCTGTGTGTGTGTGTGTGCGCGCGCATGTGTGTGTGCGTGTGTTCGTCTCTCTCAATTGTGTTCATGACTAAATCCCAGTTGTAGACAGAGGGAGAGGGAAAGAGAAAGAGAACGAAAGAGAGATAAAGAAAGAGTGAGTTAATTTGCAGTCTACCCTAAGTGTGTGTGTGTGTGTGTGTGTGTGTGTGTGTGTGTATGAGTATAGGGACCGTGCATTAGGGAACAGGGGTGTGTGTGTGTGTGTGCGTGTGTGTGTGTGTGTAGAGGGGCCGTGCATTAGGGGGTTTGGGATAAGGAGGAGTGGTCAGTCCAGCCAGAGGCTCCTGAGAGTAGAATATTGGGCTTATCTGCTGCGGCACATGGCCCTGTCCCCCACTTTGCACACTCTCTCTCTCTCTCTCGCTCTCTCTGGCATTTACTGTTACATTCAGCTAAAGTCGGAAGTCTGTTTCTCTGTGCTGACTGTTTTGCTTCTTTTCCCCTTGCATTATTTGTTGTTGTCTGGATTACGTTCAGTCTAAATATTTAGTGTTTTTGTGTGTACTGTAATGCATGCAATGCATCATTGTAATAAATAATTGTATGACAGTACACTCTCCCTTTCACCCAATACAAACAGACACTTTCTTTCTACCTTATCTCTTTTCTTCAATCACAGCCACATTAAGTGTGACAGTGATAAAGGCGAGTGGGTGAGGAGGGAGAGAGAGTGACAGCGAGAGAGTGAGAGAGAGTGAGAGAGAGAGAATTCAAATTCATAAACTCCTCTTTATTTCAATTATCTTACTTTAGTACAGAGGTATGTTCATATAGAAAAATCAAAACAACAATCAAAACATAGCACTATCTTCAATATCCCTATAAAGAAAAACAAAAACAATAAACAACACACCTACACACACATATTCACACACAAAGAGAAAAAACAAATAAATAAATAATACAACTAATAATAATAAATAAATACATACAAATAAATAAATAAAAGTATTTGAAAAAGAAAAGCACAACATCTCACCTTGAACAGAAGACAGCACAGACCCCAAATAAACAAAAGTTACCAGTTAAACTGTAATAGGCAAATTCAACCCTAAGGCGAGCTGCCCGCAGCCCCTTCAACATTAAAACAGGATCTACTGATGCCAGGCCTTGGGTCCGGTTTTTCCTGGTTTTCCACACTGCCAACTTTGCCTTTCCTGACAGGAAGTTTAGCAGAACATACACAGATTTCTTTGTAGCTGCGTATTTTGGACCAAAAATAAATAACTCAAAAGAAAACCTTTCCCCTGAAACCACCTACCTAACAAACTAAATAGCTCCTCTAACCTTTGACAATGAAAAAACAAATGTGACAGTGACTCTACCTCTGAACAGAAAGGACAACCCACTCCAGTGCTAGGATCTAGGTGTGCCATATGTCTGTACATAGCTATTGCCCCATGTACTATCCTCCACTGGAGGTCAGCCGTCCATTTCTCAATGGGTGGCTTGTACAGGGAATGCCAGCAGCCTTTCGGGGAAATATCTGGACCAAAAAACTCAACCCACCTCTTCATCCCTGCCAGAGAGCGACACTTTAATGCAAGTATAACACGCCGCTTTCTTTCCTACAGTCTCAAAGTGCCCGAACTCAGGGACGGCAAAAGACAGTAAACACCCCTCTTCCTCCTGCCACTCTCCAACAGCAGGAGAGACAGTCACCGAGGGGAAACTATAATCACATTCATCATCCCATTGGTCAGAGAGAGCATGGTCTTCAGCAAACACTATGAGCGACCCTGACAGGGTGGCACAGACATCCTCCACTATCTTGTGCAACAACCTAGAGGACCTTATTTTTGCCATCTCCCCCAGAAGATCCACATTTGTCCGAGTTGCCTTCATCAAGTTTCACACAGCAAGCTCCATGCAGGCAAGGCCGCAAACTGGCAGAGGACAAACTTTTTGCATTGACGGATGCATTATGAAACAAAGGTTCCTCAAATATCTACATTCCTGGTTTTGGGTGAGGTAGCTTTAAAAACCTGCCATGCTTCTAAAACCGATTGGTAAAATGGAGTCAACCCAGTCCAGTCAAGTTCCTCATACTGCAGCAGAAAAAGCTGCTTGTCATAGTTGAGCCGACCAGTCCTCCTCAGCAGCAGTCGAGCTGTATCCAGCCAGCTCAGTCCACAGTGGTATAGGAACCTTTGTGCAGCTTAGAGTCTGAAAGCCAACACCCTTGAGGGAATATCTATCAAGCCTTGTCCACCCTCATTTACTGGTTAGTACAGAGCTGCTGCCCGAATCCAGTGTTGTCCAGACCAGAAAAACATCGACAATAGTCCTCTGTACTTCTTCGATGAGGCTTCCTGGAGGAGGTAAGAGAATGAGTCTGTGCCATTACGTCGAGGCGACCAAATTATTGGCAACCAGAACCCTTCCTCTATGGGACAACTGAGGTAATGGCCTAGCCTAGAAATCTAGACGCCCCTAGCGGCAGCAAATTTATTTGGCAGCCAGGTGGGTCTAGCACTGCTCCGTCGGCTTTTTGTGCTGGAAACACAAAATCTGTCAGACCAATCACAGCGTGAGGGGCGGAGTCAGAAGCCAGGCTACCTAATGACGACAGAGTTGCGACGGTTCCGTGTTAGAGGTAAACAATGGCTGCTGCTGCTGGCAAACGGTTGTCTTTCCACTCGGCTTTGGCCGCGACTCTTCAAGACTTGAAGTTAACATTTTCTTTGAGAAAAGAACAAAGAACGGCACTGAAGTCTTTCCTCGAAAAGAAATATGTATTCGGAGTTTTGATTAATTACGTAGTCAGAGCCGTCGCTCTGACTACGCCACCTTCTTCGTTGCTCTGATTGGTTTTAGCGCTATCCTATTGCGTGCAGAGGGAACTTGAAAGACAACCGTTTATCCCGCCCACACTGCCAATGGAGCAATGCCAGACCCTACATCTTTCTGATGTGGGTCTGGCTTGCCAGGCTAGTAACAGCCATCTCCACTTAGACAATCTGACACAAACCTTTCCCACTACACCTTCCCAATTCTATTTCTGAAAGTCTTCTGACCCCAAATACACACCCAGAAATTTCATACCTCCTCTTCCCCACCTAAGTCCCCCAGGCAGACAGGGGGGTGCCCTCTCATGCCAATGCCCCACTTGTAAGGCCCCACTCTTCTCCCAGTTTACCTTGGCAGAGGAGGCCTCTTAAATAACCCTAAACTATCAATTACAACCTGGACATCATTCTGATCCTTTACAAAAATACTAACATCATCCACATAAGCTGACACACCTAAGGCTGGGCTCTGTGGTAGTCCTGGTAGGGAGTGTCCCACTTACCTACTCCTTAACCTACATAACAAGGGCTCTATTGAAAAGGAATAAAGTTGTCCCGAGATGGGGCAACCCTGTCTAATACCCCTTTGAAATGGAATAGGTCGACTTAACCCACCCCCCACCTTAACCATGCATGATGCCCCCTCATACAACAGTCCCACCCAAGAAATAAAACCCTGTCCAAAACCAAAAGCTTTCAAGGCAGAAAACAAAAAAACATGGTCAACACGATCAAAGGCCATCTCTTGGTCAAGAGACAAGACAAGATACCAATGTCAACATTATATCTCGACATCTCATTATATCTCGACATCTCACGACATCTCACACAAGAAAAAGATTGTCCATAATTGATCTGTCAGGGATGCAATATGATCCCTATGGACTAGGATATCCAGATACTCCTTCAGTCTATTTGCCAGTACTTTTGAAAGCAGTTTGTAATCCGTACATAAAAGACCCACAGGGAGCCAGTTCTTTAGTAAAGCCAGATCACCTTTTTTAGGGAGAATTGTAAGGGCTGCCCGTCGACAGGAAGCTGGTAGTGAGCCTCCTCGAAAAAACTCTGATAATACATCCAGAACGTCAGTTCTGAAATACCTCCAAAAACACTTGTAGAAATGCGCTGGCAAACCATCTATACCCGGTGCCTGACCTGAAGCCAACTGTCCAACTGCAGCAGTGAGCTCTTCCAGACTGAGGTCAGAGTCCAAAGCCGCCTGCTCGCTAGGCCCCAGCTGAATCAGCTCATGAGAAAGATCTGCAGCACACTCCTGATCACAGTCCTCCGCCCTGTAAAGAGCAGTATAGAAATGTACTGCATTCTTCCTAATTTCATCTGCATCCGTGGTTATTCTTCCATCTGGAAGCCGAAGACAAGCCATCTGCTTTCTCAATTAAACTGATTTCTCCAAATTAAAGAAGGAGGAGCTTGGTGCATCCATGTCTCTTAAGCTAACAAAGCGGACTCTAATCATAGCCCCTTTAACTCTTTCTTGTAAGAGCACAGCTAATTCCTGTCTTTTATTATACAATGCAGTCTTATCAGGGTTATTATTACTAAGAAGACTACTTTCAATACTTTGTATGTCTTGTTCAAGGCTCTGAATAGCTGCTCTAATGTTTGCCGTTGAGTTAAAAGTGTACTGCTGAGAGAAAACACGAATTTGAGCCTCAGGTTCAGGGAGTCAAACTCCCTCTTTTTGGCTCTCCAAAGTTCCCAGAAATACACAAAATATTCACAGAAAACACTGTCTTGTAAAAGTTTTACATTAGAACGCCAATATGAATTTGACTTCACAGAAGGAGAGAGGCATAAATCCAAAGCGATAAGATGGTGATCTGTAAAACCTAGCTGCTCTTACTCTATTGTTGAGCATTTTGACCCAAGTGTACTGTCTTACGGCTGGATGTTTAACCCTCCATACGTCTGTCAGATCTAACCGAGAAACTAACCTGTCCAAAGAGGTGGATGATTGAAGGGGAGGTTCCTCACTTGTTCTGTCTACATTAAAATCCACAGTACAATTCCAATCCCCTCCCAATACAATACATGCACTCTGATCACACAACACTAAGTGTTCTCTCAATTTCCTAGAGACTTCCAAATGTTCAGAACCTACATTAGGAGCATATATATTGACAAACCAAAAAATACTATCATAAATCTCGGCTTTAACTAAAACTACTCTACCTCCCACAATTTATTTGGTAGAAATCACATTCACCCCTAAACTAGGCGAAAAAAGCATAGCTACCCCTGCACTGAGGTTTGTCCCATGGCTGAGAACATACTGACCCTTCCACCATAAACCCCAGTCTACCACATTATCCAAATCACTATGTGTTTCCTGGAGGAAAACTACATCATTTTTTCTCTGCTGACATAATTCAAACACTAAAGCCCTCTTCTGTCTATCTCTCCCGTCATTAATATTCAAGGACCCGACCCTTAAACCCTGCATATGTAATATAAAGAAAGGAAAAGGAAAAACAGTCAATAGAAACAGGTAGGAGAACAAAGACACCCTGTGATGCATGATCATCGTTTACAGTAGCCGTCATCCCAGCCGACACTCATTTAACGATCAAAAAGCCAAAAAACAGCGACAATCGCTGCACAATCAAACACTTGTTCAAAAAGAACTAAATCAACTCACCAAATCAAAACTCATGCAAAAGAAAACAGAAATAAGAAAAGAAAGACAAAATACGTTTTAGAAACACAGCTCACTTTCTCAGCAAACGCTCACTCACCAAACACGGGGGGGGGGGGGGGTTGAAATATATTGGAAACATATAACAATCAGCTTCCACTTTAAGCTTAGTTATAATTAATTCGAGAGCTAATGTGATCTATTTACTAAGATCCGGTTAGTAGAGGAGATTCGGTTTGTTGAGCCTTTAAAGCCCTCTTCACCCTGACAAGCAGATGCACTAAATAGAAAACTTAAATGAATGATAACAACAATTTATTAGGGATACAAAGCAATTCTTAAAGCAATCAGTGTCCAACTCGAACAAGGCCTCCTTAAACAGCCCGCATAGTCCAAATGAAATGTCCAAAAACCCAAGAATATGTCCTCCCTTCAAAATGCAAAAATATAAATCAGGAACAGCAATGCATTGCAAAAATGGAAGAAAAAGGGTCCAAAAGAATCGACCTCACCGGACGCAGAACGGGGAATGAGTAGTCCGGCCTAGAGTTCGATTTCCAGTCCCTCGCTCAATAGTTATGGTCCTCACTTCATTGAATTCCTTAACATTCGATCGACACGGAAACACCACAAAAAAGAGCTAAATGCTTTGCTACTGGAGACAACCAGGATCCTCTCGCCTTTCTTTCCATCCCATGGCATTTTCCCCTTTCCTCCATTTTGTCCCCACCGCCCCAAACAATTCTCTCCTTTCTTCCCTAGGCCACACCCCTCCACCTGTGATCTTCGCTGCCCCCAGAGGACACAGGCAACAGGAAACTATGCATAGCCCCAAAGTAAAAGCATGGGTAACAGGGATAGAATTACTCACACTTGTGGCAGTGTCACAGATCCCCCCCCCCCAGCCAGCGGCATCAGGGGAGAAGCCCCAAAGAAAGGTTTGACATTTACCACATTCACAGTGTCCTGCCTGTCTTTGTCATTAAGCCATTTAAGCCTATAGTTCACTGGCCCTAGCCTTTTCATCACCTGCGCTGGGCCTGACCACCGAGGTGCTAGCTTGGATGAAAAATACTCAGAGGCTTTAGACTGGGGGTGAGCCCTAACCCAGACCAGATCTCCCACCGGATACTGCACAACTCTCCTATGGGCATTGTAATATCTGGCTTGTCTGCTTTGGGCCTCCTCCACTCTTCTCCTAACCGCTTGTCTAATGTCATGCTGCCGTTCAAGCAGTGTATACGGCGGCTGAGATGGGGTGGGAGCTTGAATGAGCCTTTCCAGAGGTCCCTTCAGTGGCCTTCCCATCATGAGTTCTGAGGGAGTATGCCCGGTGGATTCATGCTTGGCACTGTTAATGGCGAATCTGAATTCCGGCAACCACTTATCCCAGTCTCGGTGGTTGTCTTTAACAAAGGAAGCCATCATGGTCTTTAAAGTCCTATTGACTCTCTCTGTGAGATTTGTTTGAGGATGGTAACTGGTTGTCAGTTTCTGAATCACTCCCCATTTCTTGCAGAGCTCGGAGAGGATTTGACTTGTAAATTGTGGCCCTCGATCCGAGACCATGTATTTTGGCACTCCCCACCTGGTGAAGATTTCATCTTTCAAGAGCTGGCAGACTTTGTGTGTTTTACTGTCCTTTAACGGGAATAACTCCACCCATTTCGTGAAATAGTCCACTATCACCAGTAGGTATACATGTCCTTTCTTACTTCTCGGAAATGGCCCCATGAAGTCTAAGCCTATCATCACCCCAGCTTCCTCCACCGTAGTTGACTGTAGATGTCCAGCGGGCTTTGTGTTCCCAGCTTTGTACTGCTGGCAGGTGCTACACATTTTTACATGCTGCCAAACATCTTTCCTAACAGACGGCCACCACGCCACCTCCAACACCCTCAAAAGGGTCTTCAGCCGCCCAAGGTGGGCTCCTATTGGGTTGTCATGGAAATACTGAAGGAAGTGGCTGACGAGCGACTTGGGCACCACCAGCTGATACTTCTTCCCCTCTTCTTTTGTTGGAATAGTCCTGTATAGGACGTCCTGCTGTATCTCCCATCCTAGCCTATCAGCCTGCTGCATGCCTGGTGCTGCCTTGTCCTTTACTTCGTGCACATAGTCATCGAGGGCTTGGGCCTGCGCAATTTCTGCAAGCGAAGTAGGGAGGTCAGTGGCCCAGGATCCAGCTTTGGGATCCACACAGGAAGCCATCACCACTTCACTCAGTGGTTCTGCAGCCCTTGAAAGAGCATCCGGCACAGTGTTCATGCAGCCCTTACGGTAATGGACCCGAAATTGGAAGCGCTGAAGCCTCAGGGTCCAACGCGTTAACCTCGAGGTTGTCTTGGGGGTGTTGAAGGCCCATGACAAGGCTGCATGGTCGGTGTACACCTCAAATGAAACTCCTTCCAAATAGTGCTCCCACTTTTCTACCGCCCACACTACTGCCAGGCACTCCTTCTCAGACGTAGAGTAATTGCACTCTGCCCCTTTAAGACCTCTGGATGCATAGGCGATTACCTGGTCTCCCTCTGAGGTGGATTGGGTCAAGACTGCACCCAAGCCCACGGAGCTAGCATCAGTGTGAACCTGAAAAGGGAGGGATAGGTTGGGTTGGGCGAGGACTGGAGGATTCTCTAGGGCAGCTTTCAGCTTTTCCATGGCCTGCTGGCACTCTGCAGTCCACTCCCACTTTTCTCCCTTACGCTGCAGCCGGTTCAGAGGAGCTGCCAAGTTTGCAAAGTGGGGTATGAACTTATGATACCAGCCGACGAGCCCCAGGAATCTCTTCAGTGATGGAATGTTCGTGGGAGTTGGGTAGTGTGTCACCGCCGCCGTCTTATCGGGATCAATCTCCACTCCTTCCCTTGAGACCACATGGCCCAGGAACTTCAGCTGAGACTCGAAGAAATGACACTTCTTCAGGTTCAAGGTCAGGTTGGCATGATGTAGTTTGCTGAAAACCGCATCCAGATCTTTAAGATGTTGCTGGCGGCTGGGGGAGTATACGATGATATCATCAATGTAAACGAAACAAATGTCCCCCCTCAGATCCTCGAGGACCCTCTCCATCAGCCTTTGGAACGTTGCTCCAGCATTCTTAAGACCAAATGGCATAACCTTGAAACGAAACAGGCCAAAGGGAGTCACAACAGCCGTTTTGTCCCTGCTTTCCTCTTCCATGTCCACCTGCCAGTACCCTGACCGAAGGTCCAGAGTGCTGAAACACTCAGCTCCATGCAGAGACTCCAGGATATCGTGAATCAAAGGCATGGGATAGGCATCCTGTGGCGTTTTGGCATTCAGACCTCTGAAATCCACGCAAAATCTCGGGGTCCCATCAGCTTTATCTGTCAGGACCACGGGAGCTCCCCAAGGGGAGTGACACGGCTCAATGATGTCATCCTTTAGCATTCTCTCCACGTGGTCTTTAATGATCTCCTTTTTCTTTGGTGAAACCCGGTAAGCTCTGGAGCGCACTGGAATGTTATCCACTGTGGGGATGGAGTGTTTGATGACAGTGGTTTTACCAATCTTCTCTGAGCAGACTGAGGTCCACTTCTGGATTAGAGGTTGCACCTCCTCAGGCAGGCACTTCACCAAGTCCTGGAGCGCAGCGGATTGCCCCTGGGGAAGCCCAACTACCTGGGGAAAAGGCATAGCAACATATAGGTTGACATGGGAAAGCATCTTGGGAGTCCAGGCCAACTGGCCAAGCCCCCGGTTAAGAAAGTGGAAATATGTCCATCTCCCTTTCACCTTAAGTCCGTACTTGCGTTCGGCCACATTAATCTGAACCCCGGTCCTCACCATGAAGTTCAACCCTAGGATCAGGGGGAAGGTCAGGTGTCTGTCGTCCATGATGTAAGTCTCGACAGCCCAGACCGAGCCATGCCAAACGTACGCCAGCTTCACCATCCCCATGGCAGTGTGTGCTTTCCCATCCGCCAACACAAAGGGCCGGTCCTCCCCTATGACCATCCTTTCCCCTGGTCTCGACAGCTGCTGCCACAGGCTGTTCTGCATTAGAGTGTAGGTGCTGCCTGTATCCACAACAGCCTCCCCTGTGTAGCCCCGAGTTTCCATGGGGACCACCAAAAGGGGTGGAGGTTCAACCTCGGCTAAGGCCATGTGATGAGAGGGAGTGCTGTCTTGGCCATCTCGGAGTCTCTGGGCCTGTTTTGTCTTGGGCCTTTCAGGGAGTCTCTGGCTGTTCACTTTAGCCCAATACTCCTTTTTGGCTGCCCAGTCTCTTTCCACCATTGACCCCACTTTGACTAGCTGTTCCACTGTATGACAGGTGCCTCGCAAGCTGCTGACTAAGGAGGGATTACAGTTGTTCATTATCCTTCTAACCATCTCAGTCTCTGTCATATCTGGTTTCCACTTCAGGCACAATGCCCTATAATCATACGCAAAGTCCCTAAGACACTGGTCGGGAGCCTGGACCAAGGCCCTCACTTTTTCCTCCACCTCAGTCATGTAGTCAGTGGGTAAAAAGGCATTCAGGAAAGCAGCTTTAAAGTCCTTCCAGTCTCTCACTCTAGCCTTTTCTGCCATCCACCAGCTTCTGGCCGGGCCTGTGAGTACTGCTGTCAAGGAAGCCATAAGTTCTCCGTTAGATAGGGGCCTAAGAGACAAAAAGTTTTCACATTGCTCCACGAAGTTGAAGACCTCCGTTGCATCTCTGTTTTCTCCAAAACATGGAAACATGATCCGGACAGGGGGCTTAGCATACCCTGATTGGGAAACAGACGAGTCCCCCCTTGTGATATCACTAACATCAAGTGACCACCGCGGGACTGTTCGAGGTGTTTGGGGTGTACTGGTGACTTTCAGCTTACTTAGTTCTCTCTTCCATTTCTCGTCCCTCCTCAGCATGCAATTCACCATTGCCTGTTCCATCCGAGTTAAGGCTTGATTCACTGTTTCCTCAAAAGCCTCAAACCTTTGGTCCACATATCCTCTGAGGCTCTCTTCTCTATTAATGGCACTTTCACTGGACGTTTTGCAGCCCTCCTCTAACTCCCTGACCTTGCTCTGGAGTAGTTGGACGGTGTGGTTAATTTCCTCCACATCAATGGAAGCGGTAACAGTGGTGTCCTGATTGCCCTGCTCCTCTTCATCTTCATCCAAATACATCTCGCTCAAAAGGGAGGATATCTCTGTTACAGGCTCTCTAAAGGTGACAAAAGGGCCAAGCTGCAAAGAGGGAGGGGAAGTTTCCTGACTAGGCTCTCCCTGCCAAAGCTGCTCTGCCTCTTCCTCAAGCTCAACCTGTTCAACACCTGCCATCTCAAAATCTCCTCAAAGCAAACCAAAATTGAATTAAATATCAAAATAAGTTTATCCCTAACCAGGTTACATTAGCCCCCCGTACGGGCCACCATCTATAACAATCAGCTTCCACTTTAAGCTTAGTTATAATTAATTCGAGAGCTAATGTGATCTATTTACTAAGATCCGGTTAGTAGAGGAGATTCGGTTTGTTGAGCCTTTAAAGCCCTCTTCACCCTGACAAGCAGATGCACTAAATAGAAAACTTAAATGAATGATAACAACAATTTATTAGGGATACAAAGCAATTCTTAAAGCAATCAGTGTCCAACTCGAACAAGGCCTCCTTAAACAGCCCGCATAGTCCAAATGAAATGTCCAAAAACCCAAGAATATGTCCTCCCTTCAAAATGCAAAAATATAAATCAGGAACAGCAATGCATTGCAAAAATGGAAGAAAAAGGGTCCAAAAGAATCGACCTCACCGGACGCAGAACGGGGAATGAGTAGTCCGGCCTAGAGTTCGATTTCCAGTCCCTCGCTCAATAGTTATGGTCCTCACTTCATTGAATTCCTTAACATTCGATCGACACGGAAACACCACAAAAAAGAGCTAAATGCTTTGCTACTGGAGACAACCAGGATCCTCTCGCCTTTCTTTCCATCCCATGGCATTTTCCCCTTTCCTCCATTTTGTCCCCACCGCCCCAAACAATTCTCTCCTTTCTTCCCTAGGCCACACCCCTCCACCTGTGATCTTCGCTGCCCCCAGAGGACACAGGCAACAGGAAACTATGCATAGCCCCAAAGTAAAAGCATGGGTAACAGGGATAGAATTACTCACACTTGTGGCAGTGTCACAAACAAGCCATTAAACAAAACCTATAGTGTGGAAAACCAGACTGTCCTCCAACTCATACGCTCACTGTTGTCGTTTTGCATGCACCCGAATTTACGACTCATTGTTACGTTTAGCGTAACCTCCGGCCCTAAAAGGCTGACTCCACTTTTCGTTGTACGACCGTTAATATGTCACTTTATTAAGTTTTAAAAACATTTCAGGCGAGAAAGTAACAACGTAGATCCCAAATACGTTGTCAATTTGTCCAAATCTAGCCTATTTTAAAATTTGCTTCCGACGTTGCTATACAACTGTCATGCTAGCAACGGTACAAAGTAAACTCATTTCCGGCTGTTTACAAAATAAAAGCTTAGAGACAGTGACAATGCTTTTGTTTTAAAGACAGGATATGAAAACCTCTACTTCTAGCTAACTTTACCCTAACCCTAACCCCTAACTCTAACCCTAACCCTAACCCCTAACTCTAACCCTAACCCTAACCCTAACCCCCTAACCCTAACCCTAACATCATGATGATAGGCCCTGGTGCAATTTTTTTTTTGTGCCCCTGCGATTGTTGACGGGGGGGGGGGGGGGGGGGGGGGGTGCTGCGCGATTATTGATGGGGGTGCGGTGCTGCGCGATTGTTGACGGGAGGGGGGGGGGGGGGGGGGATGCTGCGCGATTATTGACGGGGGTGCGGTGCTGCACGATTGTTGACGGGGGGGGCGGATTGTTTTTTTTTTTTTCTTCCTTCATGGGCCCCCCCCGGCGTCTGGGCCCCGGTGCAATGCACCGGTTGCACCGTCGATAGTTACGCCACTGACCCTAAACCTAACCCTTAATATCACCCACAATGCTCATCGGCGAAAAACCCTAACCCTAACCCTTAATATCACCCACAATGCTCATCGGTGAAAAGTATCTGTATCCCCATGTCACGGACAGGGGGCGCTGGGGGCGCTCTTTGAAAAAAACGCTCCAGTGGGTCGTATTCTAGTGCAAGAACAAACGACAACAGTGAGCGTATGAGTTGGAGGACTTGTTGTGGAAAACACATGGACACATGGAAGGTGTTAAATCAAATAAACCATAATTAACTGTTTTTTCACTTTTATAATATATTATATTATATACTAAATATGTTGATATATAGGCTACATATAGGCTATACAAACTGAATACAAAATAACAAAATGAATAGCTAATATATAACTTGCTTTAGCAATAAATCATTAGAATTGAAAGATATTTCAAACATACCGGTAATACAAATATAAGAGAGTTTGTCAGTGCAAAGAAAAGAGTGTGTGATTTGAAGGTCCTAGCAGCAGCAACAGCAGCCTGAGGGGTCGTACAGGAGCAACCACAACATAGGAGCAGAGGAGGGTGGCATCCATATCAGCCAATCAGCGAAGAGAAGAGAAAGGAAATGCAAGAGCAGGAATGATGGCATCCTACAGTATGAGGATTTTAACATGACTGCGTGCATGTGTGTGTGTATGTGTGTTTGCTGCCATAATGAGACAGTGTTGTGGCAGTGGGACAGCAGAGAGCAGAGTCTTGTGAAGTTTCGAGTCTAATAGCCCCCTGGCATCACAAAACATTCCTTAATAAAAGTGTGAGTCTCTCTCTCTCTCTCTCTCTCTCTCACCCCTATCCTCTCTCTCTCTATCTCAGCCCCCCCTCTCTCACTCTGAGCGAAGGGAGGATATGAGGGGGTGATTGCTTCAGCATATGCTGCAGGAGTTCCATGAATCTATCATTATACAACAGTACAAAAGTACTATACAATAGTACATGTTACATTGCCATTCTCAGGTTTTAGAGACATTCTTATAGACTCTAACAGACTACAACAAGTCATTCGTTGTTGTCTGCAAGTACAATTTCATCTTGTCAGAGGATAGTTTTTGGAACAACCTTTTAGAAAGTTGAAAAGAAATGGATGCACAAATCTGTCTGAATTATGACGATGGTGTTCCATGCTTTGTCCCTTCACTCTCTTCAAACCTTAGTGGGTCAAAAAAAAGTTTGCAGAGAACAGCCCGTTTCTTTTCAGGAGCTCATGGTCGCTACATTCATGCATGCAGAGGGTTACATAACCCAGTCCACACAATGAGGAGCTGGCTTCTGTTTGTTGACAACATGATGATGAAGTCATTTTATTGTATTATTAGGGGAAAATAAAGAATTGACAGATCATTATTCTATGCAGTGAGCCGGGTTGTTGGGTTTCACAGTGATTTACGTTTGTTACCATGGCGATTGCACTGGATGTTTTATGGCTGGGCCGACTGAGCATCAAGTCCCAATCAGAAATGAAATAAATAAACAAACAAATAAAATGAATGAATAAAGATGCCAAATTGTGGGCTGTGAAATTGAGTTGAACTTTACTACGGTATAAAAATGTTGATGATCTGGAAGGATTAAAAGGTTGTTCAAAGGTTATTGAAAGATGCTTTCTAGACTGTTTCTATTGAAATTCAATTCACAGTTACACACACAAACACACTCACTTAATATAGGAAGTGTACAATGTATTCTAATGTTATCTTTACTATTATATGGTTAAAGTGTATTTGACTATTGAGAATTGGAAAAGTGTGTGTGTGTATGTATCACAATTTCTATATCTTTTTTTTTTTTTAAGCACCATGGTATATCTTATTCAGAGTGGAAGATTATTGCCAGTTTCTTACGTGTGTGTGTGTGTGTGTGTGTGTGTGTGTGTGTGTGTGTTTGTGTGTGTGTGTGTGTGTGTGTGTGTGTGTGTGTGTGTGTGTGTGTGTGTGTGTGTGTGAGAGAGAGAGAGGATGACTTGTGGATAGGTTCAGTGGACCATAAAAAAAACCCTATCTCTTCAAATTCCACTTAATCACACACCACATCACAGAGGAAACATATAATCCAAACCAGTCGGCTGTATGATCATTCACGCACACACACAAAAGCACGCACGCATGCGCACACACACACACACACACACACACATATGGTGACATGAGGGCCACGACAGCTAGCAAGAAAAAGTGCACAAGCCTTGTGCACGCACACTAGCAGAAGACACTCCCACAGCCCAACCTCTTTGGTGCAGCTCTGTGTGTGGTTTGGGTTGCTTCACACTCACAAAGACACACGCTGGGATACGCACGCACACACATACACACACTCACACGGCCACCGCTGGATGTGATCTATCTCAATGCCACGCCTCAACAGATTCAATCAGAGGAAAGCCTTTGTTTTTGTTTTTTTTATCATATCTGTCATTTTAGTTTCATATTCATTCTCTCTCTCTCTCTCCAATGTTCCCCTGTTCATTGGTTTGTCATTCCCCTGTAGGAGCCAAATTGAGATTGCATAGGCTTCTCTAATCTCACTGGACTAAACACCGTGAGATGATAAGAGCCTACACACTCAACACACACACACACACACACACACACACACACACACACACACACACACACACACAGCAGTACGCAGGCACACAGGCAAACACACACAGTGGTCAATTGCGATTTTTGTGTATTTGTTTAACTATGTGTGTGTGTGTGTGTGTGTGTGTATGTGTATGTCAGTTGATAGTGTGCCCTGTTTGGAAGGTGACAGGAGGACTAAGAAACAACTAACACTCACATTTTGTGTGTGTGTATGTGTGTGTGTATGTGTGTGTGTGTCCAGACAAGACCAGCATACCGATGTTTTAGAGGTTCCAAGTCCACAACCTGATGCTCATCTCAAGTCCACAACCTGATGCTCATCTCAGTGCCAGCGGATGCCCTCCCTCTCTCTCTCACCTATTCATCTTCAAGACCAGCTGTCTCCAACATTTTTTTCTCTTACCGGCCCCTTTTGTTATTTATGGTTATAACATTTGTGATGGCGTTCCTGCACACTGGCTTGAGTTTAACATGCTGTTATTTTGTAGGAGGTTCTTCTATACATCGACACTATCATCATGAAAGATTGGGTTCACATCCCCAGCACATTGTTCAGCTCTTCATCCTCCCCTCATGTGTCTAACCCTGAATGCAGAACCAGGGAATAACAGACATCTTCGTAAACACATAGAAGCAAGTCATGTTGTGGCTTTCTCTTGAGATGAGGTAGACAAACCCCAACAATTATAACTTGGATATTCTCAGATTGGGCCGGCATTATGTTAGCATTGTGGAGCAGGGACACCGTGGCCAAGAGGTATGGGGGTATTATTGAGACAATATTATTTGTGTGTGCGTATCTCAATCTGTGTGTGTAATAAGATTTGTGTGTATTCACATTTGCGTGTATTCACATTTGTGTGTGCGTAATAAGATGTGTCTGTCTGTATTCACATTTGTGTGTGTGTAAAAAAATCTGTGTGTCTGTATTCACATTTGTGTGTTTGTGATAAGATTTGTGTGTCTGTATTCACATTTGTGTGTGTGTAAAAAAATCTGTTATAACTCAGGCGGGAGCTCTGATTGGCCATCTTTTTACACGTGGATTTTGGCACACTTCTGCCGTGCCATCCTAGCCTAGTCCTAACTAGACCTTGGTACTCATTTCATTCATACTCATGGTGTAGAACTGCTATAGAGACAAACGATTTCTCACTTGAAGGCGGGTGCTGTTGAAGTTTAAAACCTATTGGCTCTGCCCAGTGCCACTCTGGATCTGCCTTAACCAATCGCTAACGTTTGGTCGTGACGTATTTCATGCGCCAGAAACCACGTTGCGCTCAGTATACAAACGGCAGATGCAGTGAGCATTAGCATTAGCCTGGTTCCGCCCGCCTCCATACATCCACTCAATAACTGAAATTCGCGCACAACCTATACGTCACTGTTCTCAGGCCGCGCCTCCTGTTCGCTGATTGGAAGGCACATTTGAGGGAAAAGAAATCGTTCTAACATACAGCACTCCCAGACCTAGTACTGAAGTGAAATGAAAATTGAGCGGAAGTACGGAGGCGGGCGTAACCAGGCTAGTGCCATCCGTGTGTAAAAGCGATTTGTCTGTAACTTCACGCAATACAGTCTGCACACCACTAGTCGGCGCGTAGCACCCAGTGATGTTAAGCGTGTCATTGTCATGGGTAAGATGGCTGCCGTTAATGACACTGGCCGGTCGTCGGAAACTTCGAACTCATGGGTAAGTTAACGTTTGTTTTCCTCATAAATAAACGCATTGTAAAGCCCATGAGTTGTTCGAAGTTTCCGACGACCGGCCAGTGTCATTAACGGCAGCCATCTTACCCATGACAATGACACGCTTAACATCACTGGCGCGCCGACTAGTGGTGTGTAGACTGTATTGCGTGAAGTTACAGACAAATCGTTTTTACACACGGATCGCATTTGCAGATCTGCACGGCAGAAGTGTGCCAAAATCCACGTGTAAAAAGATGGCCAATCAGAGCTCCCGCCTGAGTTATAACTGATGACAGACATTTACAGACAGATTTTTTTACACACACACACACAAATGTGAATACAGACACACAAATCTTATCACAAACACACAAATGTGAATACAGACACACAGATTTCTTTACACACACACAAATGTGAATACAGACAGACAAATCTTATTACGCACACACAAATGTGAATACACGCAAATGTGAATACACACAAATCTTATTACACACACACAGATTGAGATACGCACACACAAATAATATTGTCTCAATAATACCCCCATACAAGAGGGGGAGGGATCAGGTTGTTGGGTGTTCTGGGTATAGTTGCTCAGGGAAACTAAATTAAGTTGTCCTTTCTCATTTCAATGTGTCTCCTACCCTCTCTCTCCCCACTGCCTCTCATTGTTTTTTTTATTTATCCTTTCACCTTTCCCTTGTCATGCGTTCTCTCTCTCTCTCTCTCTCCATCCCTCCCTCTCGGTTTCACTACCTCTCCATCTACTCAGCGTAGAGTTGTGTTTTGTTGGCTCTGTTTTACATGATGGCAGCCTTTTCAAGGAGTTGATAAAGTCTGATGCACTGCATTGTGTGAAATTTCTGTCTCCACTGAAGGAGACACAGCGATGGAAAACAGAATCAAAGCAACTGCTTTCAAAAGTCTATTATACTGTGTAATGGAGACCAGGGGTTCTCTTACCGATTGTATGCAAGCTTGATGTGTGTGTGTGTGTGTGTGTGTGTGTGTGTGTGTGTGTGTAAATAGCAGTAGCACTTGCAATAGCATGAATGTAGTGACATGCATAAATAGTGATCTTTTGCACATGGAATACTAAACGCTCACACGTTTTTAGCTAATTTATTGAATATTATTTATACATTTTATGCATATATGTTTTAATGGTTTTAATTTGTTTTTATCTTGACAGGCAACACTGACGGACTGGCCATCTGGAATCCACCTAAAACACAACATATTTATTAGCGGGCACACTATGTTTGCATGGCTATTTTAAGCATGGTCTTGTCAAGAAGGCAATCTAAATATCATTACAACTGCATACAATAATACAATAATATTCATTCATTCCATCATTGCTCTTACTTACCTGTTGCCTTGTGTTATCGTGTCCAGGTAGAAGAGGTCCTTGGGGGCTCGGGACTCTTAAAGTTCCAGGAGCGGGGAAATGTTAGAGGGAAGGTAGTTTGTGTTTATTATTGATAAGTTAATATAAGGTATATGGTAATATAGGAGGGAATTAATTCATTTTGGGGGTTTTCTGTTTCTGTAATTAGTATTTAGCTTGTATATACTGTATAATACTACATTTTACTAAAAAATACTAAACTTTCGGGGTAAGTTTAGCATTACATACATGTATTTATTAGGTTCTATACTCACCTGTGGTAAATTGTTTAGCCCAATTAATCAGGATTGGCTGTGGGCTACTAAGGCCACCAGCCTTTCAGTGGTTTGGCTTGTCCTGGGTCATTGTTTATTGTTCACACTAGGTGAAGGTTGTGTGTTAAGGTCTCCACTATTGAAAAATCAACACTTCTATGGATTTTGTTGTTCGGCTCTTGCTTCCGCACTGGGAAAAACACCTTCCAGGGTTTCCGCTACATGTAATTGATCGTGGCGCACCGCCACGGGAAAATAAAAGCCGCCACACTTTCAGAATAATGATTTTTTTTTTTTTTAAATTTAATGTTGTTTCATGTTTATATTAATGTAAATGATTGTATTAAATGTGATTTCGGCACAAAACATGGTGTTTTCCGTGAAATATGACGCTACGCTGCAAATAGCATACCCTTATTTTGAAAAACCAACACCGGAACACCGGAGTCACCACCTGCCTGTCTAGCTGCGGCGCGCGAAAGACGAAGAGAGTAGGAGAGACAATAGTCCGACGTGGAGGGAGAGAAAAGGGTGAAAGAAAGGTACCTAAGCTAGGTTATATTTGATACCGTTTTGTTAAAACCAGTGAAAAACGACCCTAATGTATAGTAGGGATGGGCAACGATCGTCGAATAGTCGAATAGTCGGAGTCACGTAGAATATCGAATAATAAATGTGGCTATCGTTATTTATTACACGGCTCTTCTCAATGCTGTTGAACGCTCCGTTGACTTGCATGGGCCTTCACAACTTCCGGTGGTGAATAGCGTCCTCGGTTGCTAAGCGACGTCAACGTCTTTGGGGGACTATTTCTCTGCTGATCAACACTACGAATGCTAGTAACAAATAAATTGTAAAAAGACACACCGTGTGAAGTTATATTTTTGACGTGTCTAGTTCACCGTCATGCAGGCTGTGTTTAGTAAAAAAATAAAAATAAATTGCGATCCGTTTTCGGCGCATGCAGGTCTATCTGCCTAACCCCACTTTGAAATAATTTTGATGTTGAATGTTGGCGCAGTTGTTGAAATAAACAGATTGATTTCATACACGTCATAAAAGCCTCTCCCTGTGTCATTGCACTTGCGTGTATCCGAGGTGCGTGTGTGCGTGGGGGTTCTTGATTGAGCGATTTTCGAATATTATTCGATTATTTCTCAGCGAATATAGAATAATATTTTTGCCAGAAATGCACATCCCTAATGTATAGATGGATTAGGTTACAGAAAAAATCCAGAGTCGGGAAAAATGTGTCATTGATTGGTTATACGCATTATTTCTATCATTATTTCAGAGATTTTTATTTTTATCTTATTTTTGTACCATTGACACTTGTTAAAGAGAGATTACTGTAGGCCTAATAAAGCATGTTGAGTCTTTGGTTATACAGTAGAGAGAGATATTATTTTGTTGTAGATTAATTTAGTTATTAATTTAACTATAAAATTTATTTTTCTATTGATAGAGGAAACCCGTTACGTTTCAGATGACGTTTACAACAACAACGTTTTGAACAGCAGGACATAACGTTAGCTTAGGTAATGCCCAGGTAATTTTCTGCCTTGACTCTTTTCTGGTTACATTTTCAGATGAGTATATCAAACTATTTTCAAAAGAAGAGAAAGGTTCCAGAGGAAGAGAGTCAGGTAACCTTACATAAAGGAGAGGCTCAATGTTCTTGACTTATTGTCGTGATGTTATGTTGAGACAGGAGGGCACAGTTGTGTATGTAGTTGTGCTACAGCCTTGTACTTTTTGCCTCTTCGTTTAGACGTTTACTGTTGTTGCCACAGCGCTAGGATAAAGCAAGGCACAAGCTCTGTGGCACTGGCAGTATCTGACAGATTGACGCCTCTTCTAGATGCTGCTTTAATTTGTTGTTGTTGTGTTTGTTGTTATGGCCTAGTGATTCTGCAAGATCCTCTTTTCGATTATTATTTTCAATTAATGTACCGGAAACCCTGTAGTAAATAATGTATTTAGAAAAACATTCAGTTTGAAATAGTCATAATTTCACATTTCAAAATTCATGTTGTTGTCGCCGTCGTCGTCACCCCCCCTCTTCCACTCGGGCAGACCTCCCCCACGGTTTAAAAAAATCCTGGAGGAAACCCTGCCTTCCACATATTTGGACCAGCCGACATACTGAAAGGCTACTGCTCTAACGTATAAGAAAATCCAAAGTAAAAAGTTGGTGCTGGTAGAGGTGTTGGAGGGTCAGTAGGGGGTGCTCATCCCTCTGGCCTCTGTAAGATCCCCAATGCCCCGGGATGGAGACGGGGACTCCGTCCCGTCTAGAGCACCGTCTTTCGGATGAGACGTTAAACCGAGGTCCTGACTCCCTGTGGTCACTAAAGATCCCGTGGCACTCATCGCAAGAGTAGGGGTGCTAACCCCGGTGTCCCGGCCAAATTCCCAACCCGGCTCTTGTACCAACATGGCCACCTAATCATCCCCTGGTCTCTAATTGGTCAGTTTCATTCCTCACCTCTCCGCTGTGCCAGTGTGTGGTGAGCGTTCTGGCGCATACTGGCTGCCGTGCATCACCCAAGTGGGTGCTACACTCTGGTAGCGGATGAGGTGTCATATCTCCCCCCCACACACACACACACACACACACTATGTTGTAAAGCGACCTTGGGTATCATGAAAGGCGCTATATAAATCCAAGTTATTATTATTATTATTAAAGAAACAGTGTATAAGAGATAGCGAGTGAAAGACCATGTGTTTGGGGCTTTGGATTTTAGTATTTGGTGGATTACTGATGCACAGAATCAAATACAACTCACACTAAAAGCCACTAACTTGAATTGCTGAGTTCAGTTAAATGAAGGAGTTGCTTTAAACATTTGGAAAGACAAAAGCAAAACTGTTTCTTCATATCGCTCTGATGCTCACACATCGGCATGCGTCTGTCCACCGTTTGATCAGATCAACAATAACTAGACCTTCATCTACAGCACTTTTTAAATTAAACAACTTTTCCCACAAACTATATGATTGATCATGCAAGTCACCCATACTAAACGGTGTCAAAACAATTTTACTGCAACCTTCATGTTTTGAAAACAGGTCTACTTTCACCACATGTGTGTGAGTCTAGGTGTAGGTGTGTGTGTGTGTGTGTGTGGTGTTGTTTGTGCAGGGCATTAATTGAGCGCGGTGGGTGTGATTGCACTTAGGTAACACTCCATTACCTGTCTATTCTTTCTGCCTGGCTACACTAAGTACTTTACTCACAACATATAATGCACTAATTACACCTGCGAGTACATGTCCACTGGTACACTCTTACGCACACGCACATGCACACACACACACACACACACACACACACACACACACACACACACACACACACACACACACTGTGCTAACATCACACTGTGCCAGGTGCCACCCATTGAGTATCTAAGCTGAGGTGCTTCTTGGTGCATCTGCAGCGTGGCCGACACCATTATGCTGCATCTTGTCTCCGGAGGCAATGGGTTTGTTCCCACAACGAGAACATAAATAAATAAACAAATAAATGAATAGAAAAGCGAGCAGTGATCCGACTCACCCTGGGAGAAGCGGAGAAAGAAAGAGCAGGGACTTCAGGTGACTTAGTCCTCATGGCTGAATAGCTGTAATTACCTCTCTGAATAGAACAGACCTGGGCTGGGTGTGGGGGAGTATGTTGAGATAAAAGGTGGGTAGATAATGATTAATAGAAGGACCGAGGTAGAGGGAAGATTAGGTGGCCCTGTGCCTTTTGTCCCTTTTTATGTATGTGGTGTGTGTGTTTGTGTGTGTGTGTGTGTATGTGTGTGTGTGTGTGTGTGTGTGTGTGTGTGTGTGTGTGCATGTGTGTGCACATGTGTGTGAGTGTGTATGTGAAGGTGCTTTACAAAACAAATAGAAGTAGAAATAATAAACAAGCCTTGTTTAGCTTACATTAAGATGTGTTGTTTAAATCACTCCTACCAAAGAGTAGGAGTTCATCAACACAGACACCGAGAGGAGGGACTGAGAGAATGCACATACGCACACACACACACACAAACACCATACAAAACCGACATCATGTAAACACTTTGTAATAAGGGCTACAATCATTTGAGGTGACCACACTTCTCATGGTCTGCCACCACTACCTCCATCTTTACACCACCAAGGTTCAAGACAGAGTGAGAGAGGTGCAAGGCTCTTTCTAGGTCATTCTTTACACAACAATGTATGTGGGTGGGAGGAGGTGAGCTGAGGGGGGGGGGGGGGGGGGGGGGGTCCATGTCCAACATCACACACTGCACAATGACACGACTTGGGTCTGTGTGAGTTCTCTAACCCCTCCACCCACCACCTTTCACCCAATGGTGCAATAGAAAATCAATCTGACATATGATGGCCAATGACTGATGTACCTTGGGATGTGTGTGTGTGTGTGTGTGTGTGTGTGTGTGTGTAAGTGGGTGTGCGTGTGTGTGTGCGTTTGTGTGTGTTGGAGGGGTGGATCATATATTCAACAGTGTGGTAACTTTTCATACATAAAACAGACATAAAACAGGAGGAGCACAGAAGCCCAACTGTGGCTCCCCAGACAAGTGCGCCCATACATATTCAGACAGCACAGTGGAAACACAGCGTCGCACAGCCCAGCATGAAACCACACACATACAAACACACAGCCAGCGCTGTCAATATGCATGCTCATCTATGTGTGTGTGTGTGTAGTATACAATGCGTGGTCACTGCACATAGTTTGAAAGTAAGGTCTGTTCTTTGTCGCCGGTTCTTTGTTTTTTTGTGGTTTTGTAAGTTAAACTTAAAGTGATGTAAAATTAAAACAACCATAACATATCCCAGAGTGATTTCACCACTATACACCTACCTGCCGGTTGCAGTAACTCTTATCGTATTTTGCAGACCCAGTGGCAGCTAGGAAAGTCTAGTTGGCGACCGAGGAAAAATGGTGACAGCTAGGAGAGACTGCTGATGTTTCGGAAAGACCAGAGCCAGGGTGGAGCACATCCTTTGTGAGGAGGAATCCATCATCAATCGCTATGGAAAGATATATTACAAGATACCCCCAGGGTCAGGCGAGAGCGGGGGAGGATGATCGACCCACAGGACAGACCATTGTTATGACTACCCATGCATGACGGACAATCGACTATGGAACAGCTAAGCGATTTATCCCGGGTCTACAGATGTGGGAAGATATGCAAAAACTAGAGGGGTCTGAAGATACATCAGACAAAGATGAAGTGCTCGCAACTTACCAGTAATGTGCAATGCACAGGGCAACCTGGTGAGATGGAGGAGAGGCCGGGGCAGGAGTCAAACCACAGTCCCCAGAATCTCCAGGCACGTGACGAAGAGGGGGGCAGGAACAGCATCGCTGATGTACCAGTGAAGACAAGGCACCATAGGGAGAGTGAAGACACTCGGGACACAAGACAACCTGCTCATTACACCTGCGCAGGAGATGCCCAGAAAAAGACAGTGAACTGGCCTGTCACAGCAGCAAAGAAGGAATGGGAGATATTTGATCAGTTGGACCAGGTGCTGGAAGCAGCCATTGCAGGAGAAGTGGGGAGGAAGCTAAGGGCCATGTCTTGTCATGTCATCTGGAGCATAGGGACTGATCGCTTCCGTAAGAAGGAGCTGAAAGCCAGATCCAACACCCAGCCAAAGGAAAAGAGACGCCTGAAGGAGATAGCAAAGCGAGAGAGGTTGAGAAACCAGCACTCACCAAAATCCGAGACAACCTGAGGGAGCGTATTAAGATCTTGCACTGAGCTGAGTGCCACCGCAGGGACAGGAAGCGACGGACGAAGGAAAGGGTTGACTTCACCAAGAACCCATTCAAATATTTGTCAAAACTTCTGGGTGACAAAAGATCAGGGGAGTTGAAAGCAACAAAAGAGCAGGTGCACGAGCACCTTTGTCAGGTCCACAGTGACCCTAGAAGGGAGAACAGCTTGGAGGAGATGGATAAACTCATCAAACCTGCTGAACCAATTATCCCCTTCGGCGCAGTGGAACCAAGCTGGCAGGAAGTCAACAACTTTCTCAAGAAGGCCAGAGGAAAATCAGCCCCAGGAATAAATGGCATTCTGTACAAGGTATACAAGTATTGCAAAAGGCTCAGAAGATGACTCTGGAAGCTACTGAGGGTGGCATGGAGAAAGAACTTCCTCGCTGAAGGTTGGTTGGTTGCTGAAAGGAAGCTTCATCCCAAAGGAAGAAAACTCCACAGAGATCAAACAATTCTGTACCATCTCACTCCTCAATGTGGAAGGCAAAATCTGCTTTAGGATTCTGGACACCAGTGTAATCTCTAAGATCATTGAGGATGCGAAAAGGAACCATGGTGACCTGACAGCATTGTGGCTCAACCTAATCAATGCCTAAGGGACTGTATGATATTTAGCGGGGGGGGGAGGGCCGGTCGCCAGACGATCGGGTTAAAATTGTTCTGCCTGGCCCTCCCCCCTGGTAATTTTTTTTTTTCCGGGGCCCTCCCCCCGGCTCAAAAAAATTCTCCTAGGCCCTCCCCGCTACGTGAATCAAATAAAATTGGTCGGAAAATGACGTTTACAAGGTTAAAACGGCCACATAAGCACACATACACACACACGGGTACACACGCAGCAAGAGCAGGGGTTTATGCCACGCTGTGCCTTGAACTTGAGAATGGGGACAAGCCTGCTTTTATCAATGTTACGAGACTCCCCCAATAATTTCACAACTTGGCTGATGACATTGTACCTTATAGGCTATTATAAGACAAAACACAAACTACTGTGACTAAGAGCGACTAATGATCACCCTGCGATTCTTGGTCTATGTGGTCAGTGGCGTCAGTTTGGTTTTAGAAGTGGTGGGGACAATAACCATAAGCTTGAGTGTGGTTTGAAAAGTGCTGGGGACCCTTATGTAAGCTATTCATCCATTCAACGCTGCATTACAATATGCTCTACATTCGGCGCGATTGTCAACGGGGGGGGGGGGGGGGGAGCACCGGACCCGCCAGCCGCGGACCCAGCACCGGACCCGCGGACCCGGCCGCGGACTCAGCCGCAGACCCGAGTCCACACACAGCCCGTGTGCATGCTGTGAGGATGTCTTCGTGCGCGCCTATCGCATGATTTAGACTTGACGGTTTCGGCAGACAACCCGTTCTCATCCCAACTCGTAATATAGGCCTACCGACGATTTGTCACGCCCGGGGGTGGGTGGGGGGGGGTGTTCGTGATTGTCAACGGGAGGGGGGGACCGCGGACTGATGACGGGGTTGCGCGATCGTAACCACTGACGGCGGGGGGGGGGGGGGGGGAATAAAAAAATAAAAAAGGTGCCGGATCCACCGTTGGAGGTGCCGGAACATATTCCGGCGTGTTCCGGCCCAAATTAAGCCCTGGATACTGACGCCAAAGGTACCCTCCCGCGTCTGTGTGAAACGATCTGGGGTCTCATAAACCCGTTCGCGGTGGTATGTCTACAGCGTCCGCTCGCAGAGCAGAGTCTACAGCGTCCGCAGTCTACTGTGAAACAATTCACTCCAAAAAGGGTTATGGTTATGGTAAAGGAGACGTTCACTTCCTTACAGGCTATCCTATCTTTCATTTAAACATCGAACTCGGCATGAGTCATGACGATTGCCCCCCCATAAAATAATTTTCCTCGGCCCTCCCCCCAGGCCAAAAATATTCTCCTGGGCCCTCCCCTAAGGCTTAACAAAATTATCCTAGGCCCTCCCCCCCTGACGACCGGCCCTCCCCCCCCGGTAAATATCGTACAGTCCCTAACCAAGTTGCACTGTTATTGGAGTTGGCTTTTAATCTCATTGTACTGTGTATATTGACAATAAAAGGCATTCTATTATATTCTATTGAATGCCTATGGTACGATACCCCACAAGCTAGTGGAAACGACACTGAAGACCTACCATGTCCCTGAGCAATTCCAGAAGCTCTTGCAGTGCTACTTCGACAAATTCAATATGTGTTTCACCTGCGGGAACTTCACCACTGACTGGCAGAGACTGGAGGTGGGTATTGTCACTGGGTGCACAATCTTGGTGATCCTGTTTTCTGCAGCGATTAACCTTCTCATCAAATCAGCAGAGAAGTTGCATCGGGGTGCGGTACTGGCAAGCGGCATCCAACAGGCGCCCATCAGGGCATTCATGGACGACCCCACCATCACAGCCAAATCAGTACCTGAGGTCCACCTAGATGCAGCTGAATGATGGTGCATTTTGGAGGAGATGGATTTTGGAGGACTTGGTCGAGCTCACCGATTGGGCAAGGATGGAGTTCAAATCTGCAAAATCCAAAAGCCTGGTACTGAGGAGGGGGCGTGTCCAGGATTGGTTTTGCTTTAAGATCAGAGAGGACATCATCCCAACGGTCAAAGAGAAACCAGTGAAGAGCTTGGGTAAGTGGTACAGGGTGGACCTCAATGACAAGGAGAGTGTGAAGGAGATGCTCATTCAAGCTGAAACCTGGATGACATCTCTGGAGAAGAGCGGCCTACCCGGTAAATATAAGGCCTGGGGATATCAACAATGGGGTGCTTCCCAGACTGCTCTTGCCATTGCTTGTTTACGAAGTACCCGTCTCCACTGTTGAGGGGCTCGAGAGGAAGATGAACAACTACCTGAGGAGATGGCTGGGCGTCCCAAGAAGCTTCTGCTCCATTGGCTGCGAGACAGTCAAAATGCAAGAGTACGCCAGGCAGACATTGCGGTTAGAACAGGTCGCAAGTGGTCAGCCAGCAGAGCACTGAGGGAGGCAGAGGATCGCCTGCAGCATGCCAACATGCTGGCAACACAACCAGATCCGGACACAGTTGGCTGCTGGTGTGGAACAGGCAAGAAAGAAGCCAAAACAGCAAGTAACTGGGAGATGCGGGCGGACCTTAGAAAGCAGCTCAAATTCCCAGAGGAGATAACCCACACAAGCCTAAGACCGATATTGTCCTCTGGTCTAAAGGTACTGTAGTGTATTTTTTGATATACATTTACAGGTTATTCTACTTCTTTCTTTTATTCATTGTATTTCACTCATTCTTTATATGTAGAATACTGCTGTGTCATGGGAGAACATTCCTGTGTCTCCTAGTGAGCTATTAGGGGTAATCCTGAGGGCCTGCTCAGGGTCAGCAGGATGCCCTGATGACCCCGGGCTGCTGAAACAACAAGATGCCCTGAAGACCTCAGAAAGTGTTTCCGTATGTGGTTTACGATAGGAAGTTGTTGTGATGAAAAGTTAAACAGTCTAGGTGTGCTGGTTAAGCTTGCCGGACTGTCACGCATGGTATGGCTTAGAGAGGGCTATAAGAAGTGTGTGCATTAGAGAGGATTCAGAGTTTCGGACCCCATTGGGGGATTCGGACTCAGATTCGGAGAAGATTCGGCCACCATTCAGATGCATAGAATGTCATCCCGCTTGTGTTCTCTGTTAAATAAAAAGTTATTTACTCAGACACTTTTGGGAGCGGACCTCCATCATTTCATCATCCACAAACCAGTATTCTGGCAGCCGAGAAGAATATACTACAGTACCAAGCAGGTGGTTCTTATCGAGCTTACAGTACCCTGGGAAGAGAGGATGGAGGAGGCACATGAGTGCAAGCTAAAGAAATATCAGGCCCTCATCTTCGAGAGCCAGCAGAATGGATGGAAAGCCTGTAACCTTCCAGTTGAAGTCGACTGCAGGGGCTTCGCAGTACAGTCGCTCTGGAGAGGGCTTGGACTGCTCGGGATTGAAGGGCCAGCTAGGAAGCGGCTGGTAGCCAACATTTATAAAGTGGAATGAGCCGTGGCGGAGCCAACCTGGTGATGGACTAACAACATCTTAGAAGATACTAGGAGAAAAGACTTAATGCGGATGTTGGAAGAGCAATCAACGGCTACAGTTTTCACATCAGTCTGACCTACGCTATGTACCATAATAAAGTGTCTTCGAAATAAGGTAAGTAAAATAAGTTAAGTTCAAAAATCGAGCGCTTGGACGGCTCAGGATTGAAGGACCAGCTATAAAGCGACTGGTAGCCAACATCACCAAGCAGGCAGAGGTGATATCCTGGGGAATCTGGATAAAGTGGAATGAGTGGGGGCAGAGCCAACCTGGTGATGGGTTAACAACATCATAGAGTTGAGTGGTGGACAGCAGGGGTACCGTCGAGCTCCCCCGAGATGTCATGGGCTTAAATCTACGTAACATCAACAAAGGGGGGTGCCCATTTTAAAACCTGCAGAAGCCACTCACTCACAGTTGGTACAGGGGCGAGTACCTGTAAAGGTGAACTGGTTGTGGTAACCCTTATCGTATTTTGCGTATATCAAATACCTTATTTATATAATATCTTTGTTATTAATATACATCTCAAAGTCAGCAAATAAACAGTCTTTGTCTAGTTTCTACTTCTTCAGAGTCCGAAACGCTGTAGCTTCATTCAACTGCACCGTCATCATGTGAGTGTACAGTAATTGGTTACCCACTTGGCTACGTAACCAGGAGGGTAAATAGACTCCACCCATTAAATTGACTTGAAGGAAATGGTGACTGAAATTAATTGAGGTTGCAATGGATTCGATGGAACATCATTTTCTGATGCTTAATGCACACCGTGATAACCCTTAATTACATAATTAGAAGGATTGGATAATGGATCAAATTGATTTGCAAAATTCCTTTTCAGATGAACCTCAAAGTGATGGACAACAGAAATCTGGGTAACGCTTTATATTAAGGTCCTTGTAATAACCATTAATTAATAGGTAATAAGGCCCTTGTAAGTCCTTACAAGATGCTTATTAACATTATTGTGTGTTTATAAGCCTATATAAGTGTTAATAATGGCATTATAATACAGTTAATAGCAGGCTATAACACATTTACAAGCGCTTATAAGAAACTTGTTAACAGTTTGCAAATGCTTAAGAACATTAATAAAAGCCTCATGAGTATCTTATAATTGTTCATAATAGCATTACAAACACCCATATCCCACCCATTACGACTTTGCCATGCCTTTGTTAATCTTCTTTTGTTTGCTTATTGATATTAAAATATACTTTATTGCTCATCTATTATAAGTTAACTATGCACTTGTTAAAAGTTAACTATGCTTTTTGCAGCTACCGGATCTAAAGCGAGAACAATGCCTTATTAAGGCTAATAAATCATTTATTATGCATTATTATGCCTTTAAGAATCTTTTTTTGTTTGCTTTACTAAAATAAAAGATACTTTATTATGCCGTTATTATCAGTTAACTATGCACTTGTTAACAGTTAACTATGCTTTTTGCAGCTACCGGATCTAAAGCGAGAACAATGCCTTATTAAGTCGAATAAATATTTCATTATGTGTTTATTAATGGTTAATATGCTTTTCCACTTCCACATCTAGAATGTGATCAAGGTGGATATAGTGGGAAGAAAAAATGCATAATACAAGTGTTTCAACTGTGAAGGCCAAAATTGTTTTATTTATTGCTGTGGCGGTTCCGGACGCCACCGGAACGGTTCCGGTTCCGGACACCGCCGGAACCGCGACGCTTTCCAGGGCACGGGCCCCTATCTCGGGGCGAACCCATTCCAGGGCGCCCTGCCCTTCACAAAGAAAAGAGAACTCTTCCCGGGGCTCCCGCCGGCTTCTCCGGGGTCGTTTGCGTTACCGCACTGGACGCCTCGCGGCGCCTATCTCCGCCTCTCCAGATTCGGGGATCTGAACCCGACTCCCTTTCGATCGACCGGGGCGATGGCCTCCGTCGCCCCGGTCGATCGAAAGGGAGTCGGGAGCGCTTCGGAACGGCGTTCGCCAATCTCTTAGGACCGACTGACCCATGTTCAACTGCTGTTCACATGGAACCCTTCTCCACTTCGGCCTTCAAAGTTGTCATTTGAATATTTGCTACTACCACCAAGATCTGCACCCGCGGCGGCTCCACCCGGGCCCGCGCCCTAGGCTTCCGTGCTCACCGCGGCGGCCCTCCTACTCATCGCGGCATAGCCCACGTGGCTCCGATCGCCAGCGACGGCCGGGTATGGGCCCGACGTAAAGCACATGGTGATCACGCCGGGAAATGTCGAGATGCCATCCGTGACTGTCCAGATATTGACGACACAGTTCGGGCACTGAAGAAATCATGGAGACTGTTGCCTGTTGGAAAGGGGCACTTTTGAATTGCTGTGGTTCTAATGGACCCTGTTTTTTTTTTTTCGAAGTTAAAACAATGTTTACAGTTCCTTGAAAGTGTTTTTTTCTTTCTTTGAAATGCCTGTTTTAGGTGATTTTTATTTTGATACATTTTTAGTAATATGTCCACAGCAATTTTGGCCTTCACAGTTGAAACACTTGTATTATGCATTTTTTCTTCCCACTATATCCACCTTGACCACATTCTAGATGTGGAAGTGGAAAAGCATATTAACCATTAAAGGTCTCATCTCATCGTTTTTTCATTAATTTTGCGGTGGTCTCTAGTGTTAATAAATACCCTCAGTACCGGTTTTGGTTAAAAAAAATGCTCTGCCGCGCCTGTTTCATGCTGTTTTAGTTTGGTGGGGGAGGTGGGGGGGGGCGAACGACACGATTTCGCCTCTCATCATGAATATGCATGACATGCTAATGAACTCGCCTCTGGTTGGCTAACAGCACTGTGACGCTACCTCCAGTGCGCAGTGAGGATTTTTCCGCTCCATATTCAACTAGTGCGAGACGAGTCGAGAATCGCGACTGTGTCCTGCTACTTCCTGACTTTCGGTGGGCGGTAGCGGAGGCGAGGCCATGAATACTAATTCACGGACTGACGTCAATCCGTGGGGCTTTTCTCATCCGCTGATTTTTCATTGCCAAATACAGGCAATGGGGGTAGAAGAACGTTTTCACGCGCAGCACGCACATGCAACTCGGTGAGACCTATAGTATTTCAACAAAAACAAGTATTAAACTGTTTCTCGCGGAATGAGACCTTTAATAAACACATAATGAAATATTTATTCGACTTAATAAGGCATTGTTCTCGCTTTAGATCCGGTAGCTGCAAAAAGCATAGTTAACTGTTAACAAGTGCATAGTTAACTGATAATAACGGCATAATAAAGTATCTTTTATTTTAGTAAAGCAAACAAAAAAAGATTCTTAAAGGCATAATAATGCATAATAAATGATTTATTAGCCTTAATAAGGCATTGTTCTCGCTTTAGATCCGGTAGCTGCAAAAAGCATAGTTAACTTTTAACAAGTGCATAGTTAACTTATAATAGATGAGCAATAAAGTATATTTTAATATCAATAAGCAAACAAAAGAAGATTAATAAAGGCATGGCAAAGTCATAATGGGTGGGTTATGGGTGTTTGTAATGCTATTATGAAGATACTCATGAGGCTTTTATTAATGTTCTTAAGCATTTGCAAACTGTTAACAAGTTTCTTATAAGCGCTTATAAATGCGTTATAGCCTGCTATAACTGTATTATAATGCCATTATTAACACTTATATAGGCTTATAAACACACAATAATGTTAATAAGCATCTTGTAAGGACTTACAAGGGCCTTATTACCTATTAATTAATGGTTATTACAAGGACCTTAATATAAAGCGTTACCCAGATTTCTGTTGTCCATCACTTTGAGGTTCATCTGAAAAGGAATTTTGCAAATCAATTTGATCCATTATCCAATTAGACGATGAAACAATAAAGTAGTTCATAACTATTGAAACACTTCAAACCTTTGTTGTTTTTGAATTGTACTTGTTGACATTGTTTATAATTCCATATTTAAAGCTTGTATCTACAATCTCCTCCAGAGTTCACAAATACACTTGGACAGGAACTTGTCAATCTAGGTGTTTAATGCAGTCAGTGCACAGAATGACTTTGTGTAAACCTTATTGACTGAGCCCATGGGGACGGAGGAGTAGTGCTCCAATTGAAACTAATAAAGACCTGAATGTAGGAGGAGAGCGTTGGACTGCTCAGTGCTCAAGTGGCCGACTGACGACAGCAGAGAAATGAGGAAAACTATGATCAGACGAACGACTGCACAGCCCTGGTCACGGTGACAGAGAAGGCGACAAGACAGAGGAAACATCTGCACAACATCTACACACACACACACACACAAATACATAAACACACAGGCAAACACGTAGACGTTCATGCTGCACTCAGAAGAGCTCAACAAATGTCAATTTGAAGATGCAATTACTAGTCACAGCGACATCACTTAGTTGGTGGCGTGTGGGTGGGGGCACATCCAAAAACAGCCATCTCCTTTATAGTGAAGTGAGGTTAATGCCACATTGCTAATTAAATACTTCAATAGTCAAGGATAAAAAACTTTGGTTGTGAAGTTGTCTGTAATCATTCCTGTGCATGAGTTCAGACCAGTCGCTTGCAGCTGGATAGAGAGAGAGAGAGAGAGAGAGAGAGAGAGAGAGAGAGAGAGAGAGAGAGAGAGAGAGAGACATTCATCTCACACATGTAGATGCAAGTTATATTATAGTTGTATGTTTTATATATCATTTAGAATGCTGTCCCCAAAGGTCTGTCTTTCTCTTGTGCAAGCACGCACAAACACACACACACACACACACACACACACACACACACACACACACACACACACACATACACACACTAATTCATTCTGGTGTCAGTGTGACCAAATCCCACTTGACATCCCAACTCCCTTTCTCTCTCAAATCTCTTCAATTTAGCCTCCCACCGCTTCTTCCCCTCCCTCCCTCCCTCCCTCCCTCCATCTCTCTCTCCTTCAAACTCTCCCTCCACCTCTCCTCCCTCCATCTCCATCTACCTCCATCTGCCCCCAATCCATCTGATGACTGGCAATCTGCATGTCATGTAAAATTAAGTGGATTTAAAGAGAGAGAGAGGTGGGGGGGAGTGATATTGGGAAGTGTGCACTGGCATTTTTAAGTAATGAAATGTGTGGCTATGTGTACGTTTCTGCATGTGTCCCAGCAGCACGCCTGAGGGTAGAGGCTGTGACACGCGGAGAGAGGAAGTGGGTTTTTTTCTTCCTCTGATCTTGAGACGGAGCTAGTGTAATACACTGGGGTGCGCTCACACACAGACACACACACACACACATGTTCACTCACACACACACACACACACACACAGATACACACACACACACACACACATCAATATACACACAGACATGCACAATTTTGAGTCATCTTGTAATTTCTTGTTACTCATGCCTCACATTTTGAATATCATTCTAAGAACACTTCATTTTATCATTCATTTATCATTCTAAGAACAGCCTATAAGAACATTTAGAACAGACCTAAAAGAACACTTAGAACCGCCCTCTAAGTTCACTTAGAACTGTCCTATAAGAACACTAAGGACAGCCCTATAAGAACATAGAACCACCCTCTAGGATCACTTAGAACAGCCCTATAAGATCACTTAGAACTGACCTATAAGAACAATTGGAACACACTATATGTTGGAGCCATTTTTGCTATTTTTGTTGTTTCTTTGTTAGTATGATTATAGTCAGAATGATAAATTAAGAAAAGCTTCCTATGATATTAGAATGAGTTATCCTGATCTAGTCAATCTGTGTCACCGGGTGCTTGGGCAATAATGGACACAGATTCACGTTTCTATGTAGCCCCACCTCCTCTCACTTTACGTGTACCCGGTGATCACTCAGGTGTTGGGGTGAATCAGCTGTCGGGAGTAGGAAGGGGACACAGTTTTTTGACCGTGGTAAAGAGAAATGTAAAGTATGTAAAACCAAATAAACGTTTAAGGAAACAAAGTAACCCGCGCGTCATAAACATCACTGACTGCTCCTGTCATAGCGGCTTCGCAAATTAACTGCGTCGGAGACCGCAACATTAAGTCAAAAAACTCCCGTGGATTAAACTTTTGGAACTTTATATGGACTATGGACTGTCGGCTTTGAAACTTCGTGACAAGGACAAAGCATTGGAAGGATAATTAGAGGGATCCTACAAGTCTCCGGTCCGTGAGTAAAGGTTTATATCCTGAAGCGCTTCGGAAGTTTTCCTGTTAAAAACGAGAACAACGGGTGGCCTAAAACTGAACATTACGAAGGTTATCATTAATATGTTCTGAACAGATGGACTTCAAATGCTGAATACAGAACGCGAAAGTGACTGTAAACAATAACTAGAGAGGAAGTTGTTTAAATCGCGCAGCGTATGCCCAAATAATAAATGCTGAAACAATGATTGAACAAAGCATGAAGACTCTAATCTCGACTCGCGGTGGCAAACTGGGTGTGTGTACAAGAAAATTGAATGAAACAAGGGCTTTGTTTGATACTCATGCAAGTGTTGAAAAGATTTATGAAAGCGTTGCTGCATTAAGAAGTGCAATGAATGAACTGACCGAAGCGCATGTATCTGTCCAAGCGTTAATGTCCGAGGAAGATAAAGAAAAGGATCACACTGAATGGTATGAGCCTAAAATGGCCGTGTTTGAAAGCTTTTTACATGAGGTTGATCTGTGGAAAAAATCTAAATCCGATCCACAATCAGAGATTAATCCAGAAGACAGTGTATCAAAGACTGGGTCAAAAGTATCGTCGGTGTCATCCTTGCGCGCACAAGCGGCTGCCGAGAGGGCGGCGCTTGCGGCCAAAGCGCACGGCTTAAGACAAAAGCATGCACTCGAACTAGAAAAGGTGCAACTTCAAAGAAAAATGGAAATGATCGAACTTGAAACAAATATTGCAGCAGCTGATGCCAAATTAAAGGTTTTTGAGAGTTTTGAATCCAGGGATCAGCTTCAATCCACAAGCGACTTTGTTTCACAGATGCAGGATGACGGAATGAATGAGTATCTTGACACCTATCCTGATAAATCTGTTATGATGTCAGAGCCATCCCCAGTCGAATTCACTAGGATAGGGACAATTCCCAAAACACCTCTACAGAGAATTATGGAGGAGGAACCTACAATGCATAGGCCTACTATTAATACTGAATCAGTAGCAGACACTCTGCCTGGACCTACATTGCCAACACAAACATCAGCAACCATTAATGTTAGTTGGCCTACAATTAGGAGTGGCAGAATGAAACAACCCATTCCCCCACCTAGCTTTCAACCTGCACAACAAAATGCACAGAATACTCAAAATGAGCTTGCAGATTTGATTATTCAGCACCAAAAACAGACTTCTCTCCCCGTTAGAGAATTGTCAACTTTCTCTGGTGATCTTATAAGTTACAGGGTTCGACAATAACGGTTGCCCGATTGCCTGGGGCAAGTAAAAATAACCGGCGGGCAGGTAGAACCTGTTCAGACTTGCCAGGTCGGGCAAGCACAAACTCCGACAAATTCGTATCATCTGTCTGCTGCTGTGGAGGCGGCAGTTGCAGTGTGCTGCTTTTTTTATTTTTTTATTTTTTTTATTTTTTGTGTGTGTGCTTCGATTGGCTGAGCCTCTGTGCTGACGTGCTGATGTACCGACGCAGACGTACGGTGACGTTGTTTCACATGCGGCGGTAACTAGGGATGGGGATCGAAACCCGGTTCCATCAAGGACCCGGTTCCACTTTTTTCAAAACCCGAAAATCAATAACGTTTGGGCTTATCGATACCACTATCGAGTCTCGTCGTTTTTTTTTTTTCTCCCGTAGGTCCTGTAACGTAATTGTGTGTCCCTCGAGTCGCGTCACGGGGGGGGGGGGCGCGATCGTAAGCCACCCCGGACCTACGACCGACGGGGGGGCAGGTAGACACCGCTAGACACCGCTAGACATACGGGACTCATACCGGTGATCGCGGCTTTAGTTCCCCGTGTCTGATCGCTGTAATTCGGAGCGTGAATATCGGTTGAATATCTAATATCTTTCTAACTTTAAAAAACACTTTAGTATTTTTTAAGACGATAGTCGCACATCCCTCGTAACAACGCCGTGAAGGTGAACCCTCCCGGACTCCGCTATTAACATGAACCGCTCCGCCGGAGGAGCCGCACATCCACACGCACCGGACACCAGAATACCAACACACATGTTTTACATTTGATTGCTTTTAAATAAAGTTGTGTGCAGTTATACGGTTAAATACGATTATTAAAACCCTAATTATGACCAGTGTTGAGACTAACGCCGTTAGAATAAACGCGATTACGTAACGCCGTTACATTCCTCTGTAATTTGTAATCTAATTAATTACTTTATCCAGCGTTACTAACGCCGTTTCCGTTACTAACATGACTTGTGTTGCCGTTAGTCCGTTACTAAAATCGGGGCCCCAGCGCGATCATGGAAAAAAAAAAAAAAAAGCCTGCAGCCAGCATGAGTTCTAGGCTATTGTTTTTTCTTTTCTTCCTTTCCTCCTCCTCACTTCATAAGCGGGCTGCAGAGTAGAGAGCACACTAGTACAACACGGTTTCGATAAATACCAAGGATAAGACAGGTCATGTTTTGCGGATATGGAACAAGGAAGTAACTGACTTGACGATGTATAGCTGCGTGACATCATTGACGAATCCTTGTAGGAGTTTATTTTACACACAAACCGACGTAGCTTCTGTGCGGCGCACACACACAACTTTCGACCGGTAAAACCAAAGTGATAGACAGAGAAGAAATGGCGAGTACAGAAGAGGAGGATAAAGTGGGAAAGTCGGCGTTTAGCAAGTGGAAATATAAACACTACTTCACCATCGTTGAGAGAAAGGGGAAGAACTTGTATTTGAAGTGCACGTTATGCTCGGGAGGAAAGCGTTTGTCCACATCGGCCGCGAGCAACTCAAATCTAATGAAGCATCTGACCACAACACATGCAGCAACAAAACTAGTGGCAAAAAACACCGACGACAGCAATAATACATCAGTAGCTAGCTCCAGCAAAGAAGGGCATGACGGGGCCACGGCGGCTAAGCAGCAAAAGCTGGATTTTGATCTCCCACAAAAACCTTGCTGTCACACAGCGTGAACTGAATGGGCTGATCGGCAGGTATGTCGTTGAAAACATTTTGCCCATAAAAACAGTTGAGTCAGACTCCTTCAAAGCCATCATTAAAAAAATACCCGTCAGAGAAAATGTCAAAATTCCATGCAGAAAGACCTTCTCTAAATATCTGGATGACGAGTATGCCAATATGCACAGAGAGCTACTGAAGGCTTTTGAAGAGATAGAATATGTGTCTACGACTGCAGATATTTGGACTGCACATAACAAAAGTTATCTTGGTGTAACTGCCCACTGGATCCATCCACCTAGCCTGAAAAGAAAAAAAGCTGCCCTGGCATGCAGAAGATTTATGGGCCGTCATACATATGACATTATAGCAACCGAACTAGACGATATTCATTCTTCATTTGGCATTTCACACAAAATAACAGCTACAGTCACAGACAATGGTTCCAATTTTGTGAAGGCATTTAAAGTCTACCAGCCCATTGTTGAGGATGACGAGTGTGAAGATGATGAAGACGGTGCAGATGATGTGTCTTTTGTGGATGTTGATAATGTCTTACAAAACAGAGGTGATGATGTTGATGATGTTGATGATGCTGTGATGGTGACATTGCCACCACATCACAGGTGTGCATCGCACACATTAAATCTGGTTTCATGTACTGATGTTGAGAAGTGGCTACAGTCATCAGATGTGAAATCTACCTACAGAAGTGCAACAGCAAAATGCACAGCGTTGTGGAACAAGGCTAGTCGTTCCACAGTGGCTGCGGAGACCGTTGATGAAGTCCTCAAGAAGAAGCTGCTTGTTCCTTGTTCGACCAGATGGAACTCATTCTATGATGCTGTAGCTCGAATCTGCGAGATCCCCATCACCGAGCTGACCACGCTCTCCTCCAAGTTTGGAGTGAAAGCAATCACAGAGCGGGAGCTTCTGCTCCTCAAGGAATACTGCAAAGTTATGAAACCACTGACAGTAGCCTTAGACAAACTTCAGGGTGAAGACAGGTGCTTCCATGGCACACTCCTACCCACGCTGGAGTCAATGATCTCCCAAACCCTGGACCCTGAAAACACGGGGGGCCTGCAAATCCTTGTCCACCTTCCAGCGGCAGTTGTCATGGTAAGAAATAGCCTACTAACTTTAAATATGTTCTTACATTTTGAAAAAAGCTACATCAAATGGATTTTTAGCATATAATAGAGTGTGTGTGTGTGTGTGTGTGTGTGTGTGTGTGTGTGTGTGTGTGTGTGTGTGTGTGTGTGAGAGAGAGAGAGAGAGAGAGAGAGAGAGAGAGAGAGAGAGAGAGAGAGAGAGAGAGAGAGAGAGAGAGTGTGAATGTGCACTATGCACACTCACATGTGTGTTAGTCAGTGTAATAATGTCATTTGAATCATGTTTAATTTCAGGCAGTGAAAACCAGATTTGCAGAGATTCTGGAAAGCGAGAGTGCCATACTAGCTGCTGTGACGCTGCCCAGGTTTAAACTACGTTGGCTGCGGACACAGGACAGAAGGGACAAGGCCAAGGCAAGTCTGCTGGCAGAGTGCCGTAAAGTCCAAGATGAAGTCCTGCTTCAAGGTACCAGCACATCAACACACGACCTCAGCACTGCCACTGACTCTGCCAAAGAGGATGAGGACGATGCGTTCTACTGCTTTGTAGAGGAGGATGATCATACCACTGATACTGCCGAATCCCAAATTTTGGATTATGTCAAATCGACGGGTAAAGGCATGGCGGATCTGAATAGATTTCCTCTGATAAAGCACCTCTCACTAAAATACAATGCAGCAACTCCGTCCAGTGCCCCCGTAGAGCGTCTGTTTAGCCTAGGGAAGCTGGTCTTTACTCCAAAGAGAAACAGGTTGTCAGACCAGAAGTTTGAAAAGCTTGTGCTTCTAAGGTACAATCACTGGTTTAATGAGTAGAATGGTTAGATCACTGGGTTGCCTGGATAGATGAAGGAATACATAAGTGTGCATGGATGCAAAGATGAATGTCTAGTTGCTAAAATTTGAGTTTACATTTTCAGTACTACAAATACCTCATATTTTGTTTCACTGTACTTTTTGTACATGCATGAAAAACTTGTAAGAGGCTTCAGTATGTCTACCAGACAGTTTGATTTTTTTATTATTATTATTATTTATGCTAGTGTTAACAGCACTTTATTTTGATTAATGGTTTACTTTGCTTAAAGAAAATACTTGAAGGAGGCTACTGTATGTCTACCAGATCAGTTGTCTGAAATTGCAAGACAAATTGTTTTCTTTCATTTGCACTAGTGTTAAAAGCATTGCAGGCCAATATGCCTATTGCTTCTAAATGCACCATAATTGTATTTTTGTTCATGAAGGAACACCTTGAAGTAGACTGTACTATGTCTAGCATACACCAGCTAACAGTTATTGTTCTGATAAAGTGCTGATTTGTTTAATTTATGCTAGTATTTAAATCACTTTATGTTGTTTAACTGTTTAGTTTTGTGCAAAGAAAGTACTTGAAGTAGGCTACTCACTGTATGTATAGAAGACAGTTGTCTGAACATGTAAGCCTTTTTGTTTCTTCTTTAATTTGCACTGTTTGCACTGAAACATAATATTTTCAGATGTGGGTCAGAGACTAAATACCTTTTGGGGTCCTTGACAGCCAGGTGAAAAGATTGAGCACCACTGACTTAGAACCATACTGTATGTGTTTAGAAAACAGTCAGGATTTAGTAGACATTTCTACTGTAGCTACATTTGATATCAGGTCTGAAAGGGATTGTTATGCCAGTTGCTGATGTGTCAGTTTCAATAAATATTATGTTGATGAGCAATAAATTGAATTATTGAAGTTCATATCCCCCCCCCATGGCAAAGGATATTTGTTTAAGGTTAATTATCTCTCTATGCTGTTCTACTCTATGAAACTGGCGTGTGAAACATGCTTCTAAAAAGCCGAATTCTTTGACATATTACTTTGTTTTAGTAACGCAAAAATTACTTTTCCTAGTAATTAGTTACTTTTATAATAGAGTAATTGAGTTACTAACTCAATTACTTTTTTAAGAAGTAATTTGTAATTGTAATTAGTTACTTTTTCAAAGTAATTTGCCCATCACTGATTATGACAGTCCTGGACCGGCCCAAAAATGTGCATCGGCTCACCCGGTACGCCCGATGGCCAGTCCACCCCTGCTTGTCCCGTTAGTTAAAAAATAGTAATCCAATTGTGAAATCCGTGTTGTAATCGGCAGCATACAAGCTAGTTATATTGAAAAGTAAATAAAGATTCAGACGTGCTGCGTGATGATGTGTTCAGGTTGGCTCAGTAAAACGACTATTAGGTTATCATGATGCGTTCAAGTGTAACGTAAAGAAAAGGGAAATTGAGATTTTGGCGAGAAACATGAGTAATACATAGTGTTGCACCGATACCATTTTTTGGCCCCCGATACCGATACCGATACCCGGCTGTGCAGTATCGGCCGATACTGATACCATACCGATACCACGCCGGAAAAAAAAAATATATATATATACACTCACCGGCCACTTTATTAGGTACACCTGTCCAACTGCTCGTTAACGCAAATTTGTAATCAGCCAATCACATGGCAGCAACTCAATGCATTTAGGCATGTAGACATGGTCAGGACGATCTGCTGCAGTTCAAACCGAGCATCAGAATGGGGAAGAAAGGTGATTTAAGTGACTTTGAACGTGGCATGGTTGTTGGTGCCAGACGGGCTGGTCTGAGTATTTCAGAGACTGCTGATCTACTGGGATTTTCACGCACAACCATCTCTAGGGTTTACAGAGAATGGTCCGAAAAAGAGAAAATATCCAGTGAGCGGCAGTTCTGTGGGCGCAAATGCCTTGTTGATGCTAGAGGTCAGAGGAGAATGGCCAGACTGGTTCGAGCTGATAGAAAGGCAACTGTAACTCAAATAACCACTCGTTACAACAGAGGTATGCAGAAGAGCATCTCTGAACGCACAACACGTCGAACCTTGAGGCGGATGGGTTACAGCAGCAGAAGACCACACAGGGTGCCACTCCTGTCAGCTAAGAACAGGAAACTGAGGCTACAATTCGCACAGGCTCACCAAAATTGGACAGTCGAAGATTGGAAAAACGTTGCCTGGTCTGATGAGTCTCGATTTCTGCTGCGACATTCGGATGGTAGGGTCAGAATTTGGCGTCAACAACATGAAAGCATGGATCCATCTTGCCTTGTATCAACGGTTCAGGCTGGTGGTGGTGGTGTAATGGTGTGGGGGATATTTTCCTGGCACACTTTGGGCTTATTAGTACCAATTGAGCATCGTGTCAAAGCCACAGACTACCTGAGTATTGTTGCTGACCATGTCCATCCCTTTATGACCACAGTGTACCCATCTTCTGATGGCTACTTCCAGCAGGATAACGCGCCATGTCCTAAAGCGCGAATCATCTCAGACTGGTTTCTTGAACATGACAATGAGTTCACTGTACTCAAATGGCCTCCACAGTCACCAGATCTCAATCCAATAGAGCACCTTTGGGATGTGGTGGAACGGGAGATTCGCATCATGGATGTGCAGCCGACAAATCTGCAGCAACTGCGTGATGCTATCATGTCAATATGGACCAAACTCTCTGAGGAATGTTTCCAGTACCTTGTTGAATCTGTGCCACGAAGGATTAAGGCAGTTCTGAAGGCAAAAGGGGGTCCAACCCGGTACTAGCAAGGTGTACCTAATAAAGTGGCCGGTGAGTGTATATATACACAAGCTTTTTTTCTTCTAATACTAAAGAACTGCATACTCACTTGGATGTAAAATCATTGCTATCATGGCTTAATTACTAGTATAATTAGATAATATAGTATAACTAGAGATAATTACTAGTAGGCCTATGTAGTCTGTGATGCGGTCACTGTCTGTCCATTTGAGGGATCTCCCGCCTGTGAGCAAGACGCGTCTCCCTCTCTCTCCTGCTTTTTCCCCTCTTCTCCTTGTTTGTGTCCGCATGGCACCCCGGGGAGCGGGGGGGGGGGGCATGGGTGGTGACCGGGTGCGTCGCACCGGCAGGCGGACCCGCTCACTGAGTTTCCCCGCACCGGCGCGTCCGCAGGCGGAGCAACTTTTCTGTGCGCCGCGCGGCTGAACCGCGCGCCCTCCGCGTCTCCGGTGCTTTTTTTCTCTTTCTTTTTTTTGGTACTTTGTCGTCGTCGCTTGTCGGTCGGTCAACATGCGCGGCCGGGCGGCCGGAGTGGGCTAATAGGATAGCTGCTTGGCACGGCATGCACTGAACACGTGTGATCACACGCAGCAGTGAGTGAAGGGAGAGAAAGACGCAAAGCGCTGCGTTCCAAGTTTCATATTAGTATATGTAAATGGCATCGGCGCATTATTTGTTCGTACTCGCCGATACCGATGCCAGCATTTTAGCGCGGTATCGGGTACTCCCGATACTAGTATCGGTATCGGTGCAACACTAGTAATACAGTTGTATAGTATATTAAAAATCTGGAGGATCATGACTGACAAGGCAGACATGTTAATTTTTCTGCAAAGAAACCCAAAGAAAATTATGAGATTATATTTTATTTCCTTTTGTGTGACCCATATACATTATGATTTATTTTTCATTTGGTGCTGCTGATATATTCTTTCTATTGTTAGTTGTATGTCATTTCGAAGTGGCCTATTACATTAGCCATGTTTATTGAAGGCTAGAAACGTTTTTGTTATGCTCACTTGTTAAGGAATACCAGTTCTGTTGAAAACAAATTGTCGCGTCGTCTTTCCACCAAATAATAGAAAAGTATCGATAGTGGTATCGATAAAGACTCGGATCGATAAGGAGTATCGATAAAGGTATCGATATCAATAAATATTAACGATCCCCATCCCTAGCGGTAACAGAAATGGCGGACGGCTCGGAAAAAACAGGAAAAACAACATACGAAACGGACAAAAGAAAAAGAAGTTTCCTGCCTTCATGGAAGGAAATTTATTCGTGGGTGGAGTACGACGGGGCCTGTATGTTTTGTACGGTGTGCAGGGAGTAGGGCTGAACGATATGGACACAATTTCATATCTCGATATTCATGCCAGATATCTCGATATCGATACGATACGATATGACTATGGGTTCGGTGAAAACCAAGCATTTTTCAGAAAAATAAAAACATAATGCAAAAGAATGTGGAAAGTGCAGTTTTATTTATAAAAACTCACTGCCAGTCATGAGCCGTTATTTTTCTATAGGCTATATTAAAATTCCCGTTGGTAGAAAATATAAAATGCAGCATGTTTTTATCAATGAAATCTTTATTCCAACAATAATGTATAGGCCAACAATAATACAAGACAGTTAACTTGAAGACCTACAACTGATTAACAGTTTTAAAATAATAAATAGGCCTACAGGCATTATAGGTTAACTTATAGGACTATGCGGCGCTCGTAAAAGCCGAACAATGCACCTACATGCGCTCTTAAAGGTTTGGAAACGATTCAACAAGACTAAATCTGTATTCCAATTACAATAAGTAGCCTACTTATCGGCCAACAATAATCAAACAGGGCAGTAAAAGTGGGCATTGAACTGTATAACTGTTTTGAAAAAAAAGGGGAAAAAGGCTGACATGTTCCCATACAATATGCAGCCAGCGCTCGGAAAAGGCTCGCAACAAAAAGATGAGCCACACATTTAGAAACAATTGCATGAACTATCTAAAAGCAATACCTTAGTCAGAAAACATATATGAGGCTGAACGTTTTGCTAAAATGTCAGTTATGGAAATATTGAAAATGTTGGAGCGGCTGGCTTGACCACGCGAACCGAGAGACGGCTGTCTTGACCGCAGTACGCGATCGGTCATTAATCAATAATCGTATTTACCCGTATAACTGCACACAACTTTATTTAAAAGCAAGCAAATGGAACACATGTTTGTATTCTGGTGTCCGGCTCCTCCGGCGGAGCGGTTCATGTTAGGAGTCCGGGAGGGTTCACCTTCACGGCGTAGTTACGAGGGATGTGCGACTATCGTTTTAAAATATACTAAAGTGTTTTTTAAAGTTAGAAAGATATTAGATATTCAACCGATATTCACGCTCCGAATTACAGCGATCAGACACGGGGAACTAAAGCCGCGATCACCGGGCACCGCTTCAAGACTCACAGCAACACAACGTCCTTTTGATCGATCCGGGGGGGGACTCCGGGTCCTGGGAGGGTGACCCGGGTCCACCGTGGAGACGGCGCAAAAGATTGAGTTTGACTGGGTTGTGGTGTCCGTCCCCGCTGGGGGGTGGGGGTGGTAGTGGTCGTTGTGGTAGTCGGAACCGGCGAGGGAGGACGGTTCCGCACTCGCCGGTTCCGAGCGCGAGCGCCGCCGCCGATAATGCCCATCCCTAGTTTGTTGTGACTGCCAGAGCTGTACATGCAGGGCGATATATCGTTTATATCGTTGCTTTTTCGATATTAATATCGTGAATGTTCATATCGAGATATCGATACGATAACGATATATCGTTCAGCCCTAGCAGGGAGTTTCCTTCGAAAGCCGATAAAAACGGCTCTTTCTTCCGCGGGAACGACAGCTATCGCAAACAAAATTTAGACAGCCATAGCAAGTCACTTCCTCACCTGGCCGGAGGGTATAACATACATGCATACACGCACACACAGACACACACAGAATGCACTGATGCACTGTGTACGGGTACATTTCTTTCTTTCTGTCTTTCTTTTTATTTATTCCAACCAAGGCAATTTCACAATTTGACAATGTCACAACATTTCTTTCATTGGTTGGAAGAGAGCAGGGAGAAGTTTCATATGAAATGTAATGACAAATGAAAAATAAAAACTGCTTTCTGACAGAAGAAGTGTTGTGTAGTGTCGTCTACAGTCAACAGATAATGGATTTTAGTAAGATATAAGTCTTGAAGAAAATGTGCACAACACCGCGGCGCCACAAAAAGAACCTCTTAGGCAGGGCAAGTAAGAATTTAGGCAGGGCAAGTAGATTTGAAAAGTACTTGCCCGACGGGCAAGTAGGAAAAAACCTTAACGTCGGACCCTGAGTTACCTTCCTTTCATTAATGCATTTGAACATCGCATTGAACAAAAGACAGAGTGATCAAGACCGGCTCTATTTCCTAGAGCAGTACACGTCTGGCCAACCCAAAGAGTTAGTTCGAAGCTGTTTGCATATGGATGCTCAGGCTGGATATGCAGAGGCCAGACGCCTCCTTAATGAACACTTTGGTGATCCGTATCGCCTCAGCAATGCTTACATTCAGAAAGCTTTAAATTGGAACACTATAAAACCGGAAGATGGTAAAGAACTCCACAGCTACGCATTGTATTTAAGAAGCTGTTGTAATATAGTTAGAAGTTTACCTGACATGACAGAGCTCGACACCCTCTCCAATTTAAAGTTGATTTTGTCCAAGCTGCCATATAAGCTACGGGAGCGATGGAGAACCAAAGCATGTGATATACAGGAGAATACACGGCGCCGAGCGGGATTCCATCATATTGTGGAGTTCCTTGAGAAGCAAGCCAGAGTATTGTTAGACCCAGTGTTCGGCTCCATTCAGGATTCAGCTAGTAAGGTCACAAGAACAACTGAGCAGAAACGACCCATGACCAGGAAAAGCTTTGCAACTACCATTGTCCCAGCAATAGCCAAAGCATGGCATAGTGAGGAAAGCACATCCGAGAACCGGGATAACCGGGAGACACAGCCAAGGATGGCCTATAGTCGACCATGCTTCTTCTGCAGAGGAGACCACTTTATGGAATCCTGCCACCAGATGGTGCTACAACAGCACAAGGATAAAGTGGAATTCTTAAAGAATAATGGAATGTGTTATGCGTGTCTCCTTAAAGGCCATATGAGCAGTGCATGTAAAAGGCGTCTGACTTGTCAGATATGTCAGAAAAAACATCCAACTATCTTGCACATGCAACTCCCAGTCAAGACACCCTCTATACAACGAGCCACCAACCCTAGCGGCCCTGTTACACAATCTTCAGCCTGTACAGTCAACAGCAGCAATCACAAGACCACGGCTAAGGAGCATACTGGGGCCGGGGTGTCAGACTGCAAGCTAGCCATTGTGCCTGTGAAGGTTAAATCTATTAAAAGCAATCATGCCATACTTCTAGACCAAGGAAGTTCTGCATCCTTTTGCACACAGAAGTTGATGGAGGATCTACACATGGAGGGCAGAAGAGAAGAAATCCTGCTCAGAACCATGGGGCAAGAGAGAACCGTGGGTACCCACCGCATAACAGGATTGGAGGTGAGCAGCCTCGAAGGATCCGATTTCAATGAACTGCCTGAAGTCTTCACACAAGACAGAATCCCAGTGAGCCATGGAAATATTATACAAAGGAGGACATACGAAGGTGGCCTTATTTGAAAGACGTTCAACTCGCCACCATTGAAGCAGATATTGGTCTGCTCATTGGAGCCAATGCCCCATGGGCACTGGAGCCTTGGAGAATTGTACACAGCCAAGGAGATGGGCCTTATGCTGTCAAGACCCGTTTGGGATGGCTCATCAATGGTCCATTGAGTAGTGGTTCGCATAATGATGAACGTGGCCGTCAATGTGTCTCTTCAAACAGAATCTCTGTGGTCAGATTAGAGGAGCTGCTTGTCAGGCAGTATAAGCAAGACTTCCCTGAGAGGGCCTGTGAGGAGCAAGCTGAACTGTCCTTTGAGGACAAGAGGTTCCTAAAAATTGCTGATGAATCAGCCATAAAGAAAGACGGACATTATGAAATGAAGTTACCTTTCCGTGATGAGAGCCTTGTCATGCCAAATAATAAACCTGTGGCCGAGCTGCGAGCTATGACACTAAGAAGGAAACTTCTGAAGAATGAGGCATTTCATTCAAATTACACTAGGTTCATGAAGGCCATGTTTGACAAAGGCCATGCTGAGAAGGTGCCAGATGATGAGCTGTCCAGGTGTGACTGGTAGAGTGTGGTATATACCCCACCACGGGGTCTATCACAAGAAGAAGATCAAAATCCGAGTAGTGTTTGACTGTACGGCATCATTTCAGGGTACTTTGTTGAACCTTCAGCTACTGCAAGGACCTGACCTGACGAACACACTCCTGGGGGTCATCCTCAGATTCAGACAGGAACAGGTTGCCATGATGGCAGATATTGAAGGCATGTTCCACCAAGTCCGAGTCCCCAAAAATGATGTAGATTTCTTGCGTTTCTTGTGGTGGTCCAATGGTGACGTCAACCAGCCCCTCACGGAATATAGGATGGTAGTGCATCTCTTTGGCGCCGTCTCCTCGCCAAGCTGCGCCAACTACGCTTTGAAGAGAACTGCCAAAGACGATGAGGACAAGGTGAGCCAAGATGTGCTGACTACCATAAGAAGGAATTTTTATGTCGATGACTGTTTGAAATCGGTTGCATCTGAGGAACAGGCCATATGCCTGGTTAGTGATCTTAAAGCAGCATGCGCCACAGGAGGCTTCCGATTGACAAAGTGGGTGAGCAACAGCGTGTCTGTGCTAGCTTCAGTCCCAGAGGAAGATAGAGCTCTAAAGGAGATAATGGATGTCAGTCTAGAGAAGGGTGAGTTGCCTCTAGAGCGTGCTCTTGGAATCCAGAACATCAGCTCAGACAGTCTATGCTTTAAAATCTCACCAAAACAACAGCCATGCACACACCGGGGCATTCTCTCTGTTGTCAACTCTTTGTATGACCCTCTTGGTTTTCTTGTGCCTATGACCCTTCCCGCAAAGAGGATATTACAAGAACTCTACAGAGGAAGCCTTGAATGGGACTCAGATATTCCGTCTGCCTTCGCCAAAAGATGGGAGACCTGGGTTGGTGCACTGGACCAGTTGGAAGACTTAAACATCAGCAGATGCTACAGACCAAAGGACTTTGGGGAAGTCTACAGAGCACAGCTACACCATTTTTGCGATGCCAGTGAGGTAGGGTACGGCACAGTGAGCTACCTTAGGCTTACAGACACCAGAGGTCTCATCCATGTTGCATTTGTGATGGGCAAAGGAAGAGTGGCACCACTGAAGCCCATCACCATCCCCAGACTAGAGCTGGCAGCAGCGGTCCTGGCAGTGCGAATCAACAGGATACTGGAGAGGGAACTAGAATTCATTCTAGAGCCACCAGTCTATTGGACTGACAGCACCACAGTCATAAAGTACATCCTAAATGACACTTGCCGCTTCCAGACTTACGTGGCCAACAGAGTAACAACCATCAGAGACCTGTCAGAGAAGTTTCAGTGGCATTATGTAAGCAGCGGCCTTAACCCTGCGGATGATGCCTCGCGAGGCATGTCAACTGAATCCTTTCTGAAGTCTGAACGATGGCTAAATGGACCGGGCTTTCTGAAACAGCCCGAGAAATCTTGGCCAAGACTTCCAGAGATCACCGTCACTGTTTCTGATGATGACCCGGAAATCAAGAAGACTGTTGCAGTTGTTCTCAGTACAGCAGCAACAGAGATATACGACCCAGTCATTAAGTTCATACAGTACTTTTCCTCCTGGGATCACCTGAAAAGAGCTACTGCAAGGCTCCTACAATGCAAAGACCTGCTTATACAGTTAAGCAGGAAAAGAAAAGATATGGCACTCCCAGCCCAACAGACTGATGACACCAAGAAATGATCAAAGGTACCGACCTGTGAACATCTGTCAGTTGAGAATCTCGCACGCGCCGAAAAGGCTCTCCTCCGGTGTGTTCAGCAGCATCATTTCCCAGAGGAGCTCTCAGCACTGGAGAAAGGGAAGACATCTGTCAAGAAGGGCAGCAGACTTTACAAACTAGACCATATTCTTGATGATGGAGTGCTGCGAGTCGGCGGGAGGCTGAGTAGGATGGCAATGCCAGAAGAATTTAAACATCCAGCCATCCTACCCAAGACCAGCCACCTAACCAGAATGCTCATCAGGCATGCTCACATTTCAGTCGGTCATGGTGGAAGAAATCAAACATTGGCAAAGCTCCGCCAAAGATTTTGGATTCTTAAGGCCAATTCAGCCACAAGAGGGACCATAAGGGATTGTGTCTTCTGCAGACGCTGGCACACTCCACCTACTGTACAGAAGATGGCTGACCTGCCATTAAGTCGCACGTTACCAGACCATCCTCCCTTCACCTACGTCGGGGTTGATTACTTTGGCCCTATTGAAACGAAGAGAGGCCGAGTGATGGTAAAGAAGTATGGAGTCCTATTCACCTGCTTTGTCAGCAGAGCAGTCCATTTAGAGCTGGCACATTCCTTGGACACTGATTCCTGCATTGATGCTCTTCGAAGATTCATGTGCAGGAGGGGTCAGGTCAAAGAAATGTTCTCTGATAACGGCACAAACTTTGTGGGGGCAGAATGTGAATTGAGAGACTCACTTGCACTTCTGAATCACAGCAAGATCCAGCAAAGCCTATCAACTGAGGGAATAAAGAGACCCATCACTAAGCTGTGCCTTCTTATGGAGACTTGACTTGACTTGACGCGACCTTACTAACTCACCCCTCTTCCCCCTTTTTTTTGCATTTTGAAGAAGACCTTTGAAGAAGATATGTTTTATAGTTTTGCCTTTTGAAGAAGCTTTTTCCTTTTTCTACGGAATAGAACTATGATAAGTTTTTTTTGCGGATATGTAATATGGACTCTAAAACAAACAAACTATATTTGATGGCTCCATGTTTATTACTGTAATTGTCAGATGAATACTGTAGACAATTAGGGGCCGGGATGTTGGAGCCATTTTTACTATTTTTGTTGTTTCTTTGTTAGTATGATTATAGTCAGAATGATAAATTAAGAAAAGCTTCCTATGATATTAGAATGAGTTATCCTGATCTAGTCAATCTGTGTCACCGGGTGCTTGGGCAATAATGGGCACAGATTCACGTTTCTATGTAGCCCCACCTCCTCTCACTTTACGTGTACCCGGTGATCACTCAGGTGTTTGGGTGAATCAGCTGTCGGGAGTAGGAAGGGGACACAGTTTTTTGACCGTGGTAAAGAGAAATGTAAAGTATGTAAAATCAAATAAACGTTTTAGGAAACAAAGTAACCCGCGCGTCATAAACATCACTGACTGCTCCTGTCATAGCGGCTTCGCAAATTAACTGCGTCGGAGACCGCAACACTATAAGAACACTTAGAACATCCTATAAGAACACTTAGAACAGCCATATAAGAACAATTAGAATAGCCCTAAAATAACACTTAGAACAGCCCTAAAAGAACAGTTAGAACCACCCTCTAAAATCACTCAGAACAGCCCTATGAGAACACTTAGCACCGTCCTCTAAGAACACTTAGAACACCCTATAAGAACACTTACAACAGCCTATAAGAACACTTACAACAGCCTATAAGAACATTTAGAACAGCCCTAAAAGAACACTTAGAACTTCTCTCTAAGATCACTTAGAACAGCCCTATAAGAACACTTAGAACACCCTATAAGAACAATTGGAACAACCTCTAAGATCACTTAGAACAGCCATATAAGAACACTAAGGACAGCCCTATAAGAACACTTAGAACCACTCTCTAAGATCACTTAGAACAGCCCTATAAGCAAGGCCGGATTAACCATATGGGCAACTGGGCAATTGCCCAGGGGCCCATGACATCTAAAGGGCCCAGGGCAGTGAGGGCACAAGCAACATATCTGGTTATCTCTCACTTCTATGTTAAACTGTCCGCCGGAGCCGTTGCGCTGCACCTATACAGTCTATGCGCTGCACATAATCCCTGCCCCTGGCTGCCTCTGACTGTGACCGTGAGTTGAGACCCTCTCCTCATTGGTCAGCCCATATGAGGCGGGTCAATGGTGACGCCAATCAACGTGCACTGAGCAGGTTGCGTGACGTCAAGCGCCTCTACACAACTCAAAAAATGAAAACAGGGAGAAGCTAAGTGGGAGCACGCAACGGAATTTAAAAAAGGAGGACATCAGAAACGCAGAAAATGTTAAGTATATACCGAAAATAGGTAATTTCTTCACTAAAGTTAGCGTTACCCAGTGTTGGGCAAGTTACTTCAAATATGTAATTCAATACTTATTACTTATTAATGTCATTTCAAAGTAATTCGTTACATTACAATATTACTGTCTTTGAATTGTAAGGCATTACACTACTTTTGCATTACTTTTACATTACTTTCATCAAAATAACTGGAAATATGGATTTGGCGTTCTCAATAGATCTTATTGCGTTCAATGCAGCTCATTAAGACATCCAGTAGGAGGTGATGTGGTATGGCATAATGAGTGAGCTAGGCTTAAGGCTAACCACAGTACAATATACATCTACATTCGGGAGTCCCGAATGTAGAGTCCAACTCCGCTGCTGCAGTCATCTTGTCCTCGATCGATACTTCTCTAGTAGAAGTCTAACAGGAAGTAAACATTTGCGCGGATTTTTTTCTCCTCTGCTAATCTCGCGGTGTTTGTATAAAAACAACACACCACTTAATTTCGGGTTTAAAATGCATTGTAACGTGCGTTACTGAGATTTGTACCGAGTAAAATATTACCAATTATATTTTTGTAATGCCTTACATTACCACGTTACAGCAAAAAGTAATGCGTTACAGTAATGCATTACTTTTGTAACTCGTTACTCCCAACACTGGCGTTACCAACTATTCTGCTAAGGCATCTTCCGTCAACGAGGACAGCTCAGCTAGCCAGGACATTTCTTCAATGCCGGCGCAAGCTAATGTTCACAGCCCGGAGAGCGAAGAGCCGACAGATCTGGATGGTTCCTTGTCAGACGAACTTATTCAGTTCAAGCACTTTGTGCAGAATGAGACTTCACCTGTACAGCTGCTGCAAGCTCTTGAGAGACATGGACTTAAGACAACGTTTCCAAATGTTTATGTTGCACTAAGACTGTTTTTAACCTTGCCTGTGTCTAACTGCGAAGGTGAGAGTTCGTCTTCTGTTTTGAAACAAGTTAAAAATGAGCTGAGGACCAAAATGTCACAGACACGGCTCTCTGCACTTTCTCTCTTGGCCATCGAACATGAACTTGTTAGTGCCCTAGATTTTGAAGATATTGTACACCAGTTTGCACATTCCAAGTCCAGAAAAATACCAGTGTAAGATGTGTTTGCCAAATGAAATAAAGCATTTCAAATTTAAACATGCACTTCCCCATTATTTAGGATTCAAATTGTGTATTTTGCCAGATTATGTAGCATTTATTTTTGTCTTGTCTAATTGAGAGAAATTGACAGATTTCCAAATGTTTATCTTGCACTAAAATGTTTAACCCTTGCCTGTCTTGTAGGAATTGTGATGTGACAGTTTGTTTTCTGTTTTGAAACAAGTTAAAATGAGCTTAGGAGCAGATGATACTGTATTTTATTTATTTTTTCCTTGTGGCGGCTCCATGAAAATGCTGTAAATTGTTTATTGTTGTTGACAGAAAACAGGCAGATTTCAAAATGTTTATATTGCACTATAACTTGATTGTCCTGTTGAATTCTGAAGTGACGGTGATTTCTGTTTAAAATGAGCTGAGGACCAAAATGTTACTTGATTCTAGGAGATTGTGGATTTTTGTTTGTGTCTTGTCTGTGGACTTCCTCTACGATGGCTCTATCAGTTCAATACATTTGTGTTTGGAATATGTGTTGTTAAATAAATATTGGATGCTTTGAAAGTGGTTGCTTATTTATTTTTTTGTGAAAAATCCCTCTCATGTAGTGGGTCAATTTTGCCAGATTATACTGATGCTGATGTTTTGTTTTCATAACATCATATGTGAGTGAGTGGCCTTGACAAGAGGACATAGTGGTGCATTTGTAGTTGTATTAGCATTTGCACATCTGTACATCAAAATGCACTTGCTGACAGTTAGTTATTGAAGTATTGAGTATATTTACTGTATATTACTGTAATGTATTCTGTATTTTGCCAATTATGGTGATCCTGGGGTCGTGAAGGTGGGGCCCTTGAATATTGTTGCCCAGGGTACAGGGAAGTGTTAATCTGGCCCTGCCCAGAGCTATAGAGAAAACAGAGTTACGACACTTCCATTGACTCCCATGGAAAAAAATGGCGGACGACACTTCCGGGTTATGGAGACGCCAATAGTTCCAAACAAGGGACGGAGCTCCATTGACTTCAATGGCTCGTCAAGAACAATTACTAGTAAGTTGATGAAATAACAGCATTTTAAACGGTTTTTTACATTTTTAAGCATTAGCTATCAGAGGTATACTCTTAGACATCGTTATTTTTATATTTGGTTTGCATGAAATGTCGATGTTGATGTTAAAAATGTAAAGTTAGGTCAGTTAGGTCCCTAAATGGATTTAGGACCTAACTGAAAGCTTGGCAACGGAGGCTAACGTGAGGTTATTAACGTGATAATTTCACTAAAGTGCGTTAACCTTTTGTTGTCAGGTGACATTATGTAAAGTTGTTTTGATTGTTAGGTTTTAAAACATTATCAAAATACTACCACTACTGCTAATGTAGCCCCACTCTCACACTAATACTAAAATGCTACTGCTATTACTGCTACTATTAATTAAATGCTAGCTGTTTTACTTCTGCTGCTGCTATAACTGCTACTACAATAATAATAATAATAATAATGCATTTTATTTAGAGGCGTCTTTCAAAGCACTCAATGTCATCTTACTAGACACAGATAAAACAACAATAGAACAACAATTTGTTTGTTTATTCAACAGGGACAAAGCTCTGCTGGCGGTGTCTGCTGCTGGCAGTGGCTGGTGCTAGCAGTGGAGGCTGCTGGTGTCTCACTGATGGCTGCAGGGAGATGCTGGTGGTTGCGGGAGGTTGAGATGGAATGGAGAGGCCAAATACATCCATGGCAATAAGGAAGGTATTTGTTAGTGGCCTAGATATTATGGCCTTTGGTGCAGGAGGTTGAGCCTTCTTGGCCTTCTTATTCTGACTCTTGCTGCCAAGGTGACCTTTACTCTTCTCTCCTTGCAGCCCTGATGCACGTAGCCACAATCCTCAACCTCAGCCTGACATATCTGCAGATGATTTTTCTTTTAACATCATGGCATGATGGAAGGCTGCTATCCAGAAGCATGGCCTCCTGTTCCAGGTGTTCCACAGCATTGGTGCACTCCATGAGTGAATCATCTGTCCTTGAACGGAACAGCTGCTCCACGTGCTGGACGACAGTGAAGACCTCATCAGATGGCCGATAAAGTGCACCCTGTTTGAATTTTCAGCTGCAGCAGAACAGCATTCTCATGTGCATCATCTGCATTTTGCACAAGTGCATGCTTGCACGTCTCACAGAGTATGGAGCTGAAGACACCCTTCACAATGTATCCAGCCAGATGGTACAGAACACAGGAATCTGTTTTTGTGAAGGTGGGTGGTGTTGTCAGGTCGACCAGCTGCTCCACTCTCAGACCTTCAGGACTGCTGGTAATGGTTCTGGTCTCCAGGAAGTCTGCTAGGTGGTCACAGCTGTCATCAGGTAAGAGCCCGTATGCACTGTGGACAGGAACTGTCCAACAGTGACAGCCCGTAGGGCATAGTGGAACTCTACAGGTGTTGGCACGGGGTTTCTCTGACGTATGCATCCAAATGTGTTTTCCAGGCAGTCCTGCGTGAACCGGCTCGTGAGGACAAATTTGTGACCCTGGCTCAACAGATCTTCCTGGACCTGCAGTATGGTTGTTGTGGCCATAACCAATCCTGTCTGGACCGGCTTCCAGCTGCTCTTTACCCCTATCTTTAGGCCACGAAAAAGATGGCTGCTCTCTTGGAGAAATCTGATGGCCTTTTCATACTCCCCCATTTTGAACCGAGAGAGGGCAGGACAGTGAGGACATTCTTTCCCCTTCTCCAGAGCCATCTGTGTGTGTTTATGGTTTCATTGCCCCACTTTGTCTGTTAAGGGTTTTTGTTTGTTAACATACACTGCTGTTATTGTTCTAGTTTGTTCTTATTATTCTTTTGTTGTTCTTATTATTATTTATTAATATAATACTATATTATGTATGGCAATAACAATATATATTTATTATTATTATTCCTATTAATTTCTTTTTCTTGTACACACACAAACACACACACAATTGTTCTTGTTTCAATAATTCTTTAATAAAAATCTTGTTTATTTAACAACTTTTGTACCAGTCATACTTATTCCAGTCCATCAGCTCTAACATAAATTGCAAGTGTGAATAGTTGCTTGTAGAGTTAGATATTGACTGATCATATTCAAGCATAATTAGTGGTTGTTTGATAGATCTGATACATGGCTCCATCTTAAAATCTCCATGGTTCTGATGCATGTCCTACAAAAATAACTAAATGTCCTTTAGTCTAAACTTGGTAATAAAGGGTTAATAAAACGTACTTTGGAAAAGCTGACATTTCACAAAACAGGTAAGTGCTAAGAGTGCAATAATAATAATAATGGTACAAATTAAATGGTAACTTGTTTATCTAAGTGCAAATACAGAACAACCAACCTTATAAATTTGGGGGTTCTCATAAACCCGTTCGCGGTGGTAAGAGACCAGCAGAGTCCATTCACTCCAATAATAACCCGGTCACGGTGATAGATTACGCTAACCATAACCCTAATCCTTTTTGGAGTGAATTGTTTCACAGTAGACTGCGGACGCTGTAGACTCTGCTCTGCGAGCGGACGCTGTAGACTCTGCTCGTCTCTTACCACCGCGAACGGGTTTATGAGATTGTTTCACACAGATCGTTTCACACAGACGCGGGAGGGTACCTTTTGCGTCAGTATCACGTCTAGGGGCGTGACAAACCGTCGGTATATTACGAGTTGGGATGAGAACGTGTTGCAAATTACAGCTTGTTGAGCCGCAGGAGGCTCGCGGGTGGTTAGAACGCAAACAATATAAAATAAAATTGCTCGCCTGTCTACCAGCCATGGTTCCAGAAAATAGACAACAAAATCAACCACGCAAGTCGCTTGTTATTCTTGTCATCGGCAGAGCACTGTCAATCCCGCACAGCCCGGTCAACGGCGCATGTGATTGGACTGTGCCTCAGCAGAGAGCAACCAATAGGTTTAGAGCAAGATGGTCCCGCCCCCAGGAAGGTTTTTTTCCCCTTTTTTTCAGAACCACGTTTTCAGACCTTTGACGCTAAAGGAGTTTCAAAACGAACGGCGTCAGAATAGTGTCAATAATCACGTGACTCGCAAGCTTGCGCCCGTGTGGTCAAATCTCTGAAAAGTCAGTGCTGAAAATTAACTTCTGAAAAAATACATTGCAATGGTGTAAATTTACACCTTTACAAGTTTTTAAAAATAAATATTCAACCTTTCAAAACGTATTTCTCAATGTTTGAACAGCTGTTTGCAGAATCCCATTTACAAGGTTTCGAAACCGGGAAACAAAGTAATACACTATTAGAACAGTGTCAGATTTGAAACTCTGCAAATGCGCTGGTGAACATTTTTAAACTTTGAAAATGTGTTTGTGAAAACATTTTAGCTTTGAAAATGTGTTGGTGAAAATGATGAAGAAGATAAAATAGAACACAAAATCATGTTTGCAGATGTTTGACATTTTTTTTTCAGGCTATAATCTCTTTTTTCAGTGGTGCAAAACCTTTTTTACAAGGTGTTGAGTTTTCAAACAGACTTACAAGCCTTTGAAACCTTTTTTTTCAGGTTTGAATTATGACACTATTCTGACTCCATACCGTATTCACAAAGGATCTTAGCGCTAAAAGTAGCTCCTAACTGGCGAATTTAGGAGAAACTCCTAAAAATAATGGGCGTGTCAGTCTTAAATTTAGGACTCCTCATTTTTTTCACTAAGAGCAATTCACAAAGTATTTTAGGCCTAAAAGTAACACCTAAGTCTAGGAGAGCCTAAAAGTCCTCGAGAGGACTCCTAACTCACTAAGACCTATTCACAAAGAATCGGAAAATGACTGCGAGACGAAATGTTTTGGAGACAGTGGAAGACTGTGAATTGATCAAGAGATATAGGCTAAATCGTGAGGGTATAAAACTTGTTGTGGAATTAGTGCGGGATGCAATAACATCCCCGACTAACAGGAATAACTCGATTAGGAAATAAAATGTTTGGCAACACTACGATATTTAGCAACAGGGAAAATGCAACTTTGCAATGCCGACGATTTAGGAATATCGCAACCATCAGTCAGCCATAAACCGAACCATCAACGCGCTCTGTAGACCACATATCAATTCAATTAAATTCAAACTTTATTAAGGACACATCTCATGAAAGGTCCATAACACCAACACAACACAATAATAATAAAATAATAAAAATAGAATAAAAAATACACACACACACACACACACACATATATATATATATATATATATATATATATATATATATATATATATATATATATATATATATATAAATATACACACACACACAATTCCACAATGATCATATATTTACATACAGGTAGAAGAGCTGACAGAGCTCAGTTCAAAGTTGGTTAATGCTGAAATAATACCATTAATATCATCCAACAGTTTATTCGGTTTCCTTTGGACAATCAACAACTACACATGATCAAAGCCAACTTCATGGCAATTGCAGGTATGGCCGGTGTGATCGGTGCTGTTGACGGGACGCACATATAAATAATTGCGCCATCAAAAGATGAGGACGTGTTCGTCAATAGAAAGAAAGTACATTCCATCAACACGCAGATTGCTTTTGATGCAACTTTTAACATTCTTGATGTTGTTGCAAAGTGGCCTGGGTCTACCCATGATCCGCGTATTTTAATGGGGAGCGGTCTGAGGCGTGAGGCACCGTGTTGGGTGTCTTGCTGGGTGACAGTGGCTGTCCCTGCAAGACGTCTTGACACCCTATCTCAATCCACAACCGGGAGCAGTTAAAGTATAACATGCAAGTGATTACGCAGATTACGATTAGTCCTATGCGTAAAAAACATCGTATTAGCTCTTTGTCGCCTTTTATTTGTTGAATCCATATTTGGGCGTTTCTCAGATTAAGGGACAAATTGGGTTGCTGAAATTTTGAAAATCAAAATTCAAAATTTGACTAATTGGTATACATCAAATTATTGGTCCTTTAGTCAGGAGTGATGTTATGAGCTTGGTTGAGACCATACAATAAGGGAATTTATCATTTTTTGCCATTTTCTTAACTATGTCAAGGAAATGTGTCATTACCATCACATCATCAAAAATGTGTAAAAAATAAAGCTTAAATGATAAATCAGTGCTTTTAAAACATTTTCTTGTTTCTCATAAAATATATTTTATCTTAAGCTTAATGGGATTGTTGGTTTTTACTTGCAAGATGAAATATAGTCATTTAAGTATCGACATTTCTGATTCATCAATCTACCCTGGCTTGGAATGTAAACTTATTTTAAGTAAATGCCATATATCAAAACTTTTTTAATACAGTGATCATTTAGACTGTCCAACATTGTCAAAAATATATAATTGTTGGTTGTTTTTTTATTTATACATAATTTATTGGCAAAAATATGTATGGTGATGGTAATGACACTGCAGTTCTGGTAATGACAGTTTGTTGCGGTAATGACAAATCACAAAATCACATGATCATTTAGACTGTCCAACATTGTCAATATAATAAATATATAATTGCATGTTTTTGTAATTTATGCACAATTTATTGGTAAACATATGTATGACACTGCAGTTCTAGTAATGGCAGTTTGTGTGATAACAAATCACTGATAGTGACCTATTGTAATTTAAGAGTGTGGCAGGGTTCGTCCTCACCACACGCCACCTAAGTGGCTTTCCTTTGGGGCCCTCCGACACAGGACACGGGTAGATGGTAGTACAAGATGTTTATTGGGAGTTTCAGGCTGATGGTATTCGCCGAGCTGATGGTACAACTGTCATGACAGTGCTCCTCCTCCAGTGTGTGTGTTGATGGCTGGTTTATCCTGGGTGCCATGATTGCTCATGCACCACAGGTGTGCAGCCCCACCCAGCCAGAGTCCAATTAGTCTGACTCAGGCCAGGTGAGGCTGTAGACCAGTCATCAACAGCACACACTCCACATACACCCCCACAAAGAGCCTAAGTGACTTCAGACCAAAATAAACACCCATAGTAATCTGTTTACATCAAAACCAAGTTTAATCTGATTATGGAAGACCAAACATGAACTGTGTTCCTTGTGAACAGGATTGGTTCAGTATAATTATTTAATAAAACAGACTATTTAATAATTTCATAACCATGTTGAATAAAAAAAAAACATGAAAGAGGAGGGCAGTTAGAACAGGTAAAACACTGACATAACACAATATTCATGCTAAGTATCCCAAACAACTTCAATCTAATCTGACAGTTCAACAATTCTCAAATTCCCATACTCTCATTCATCATGGACGCTTTTCCAGTCAGATTGGTTCAGTATAATTATAGTCTAAACAGACAATTTAATCATTTCATAACTACGTTGAGTAAAAAAAAACATGAAACAGGAGGGCAGTTAGACCAGGTAAAACACTGAAATAACACAATATTCATGTTAAGTAGCCTATCCCAAACAACTTCAATCTAATCTGACAGTTCAACAATTCTCAAATTTCCAAACTCTCTGGAGTCTCTCTGGTCAGTGGTATGTTTTCTACTCAACCTGTCTAGCCTTTTCCTGTACCTATTGACCCTTTTCAGTGCATTGTCCAGTTTGTTTTGAGCTGTTTGAAGATCCTGATAGACTTTCCTTCTATTTCTATTTACTTGTTTGCGTCCTCTTTGCTTTGGGGTTTGGTTGGAATCCGCTATCCCTCCTCTTTCATTATTTTCATTTGGCACATCAGGAGATTTAGCCTAGTCCTAACTAGACCTTGGTACTCATTACATTCATACTAAAGGTCTAGAACTGCTATAGCCTAGTCCTAACTAGACCTTGGTACTCATTACATTCATACTAAAGGTCTAGAACTGCTATAGCCTAGTCCTAACTAGACCTTGGTACTCATTACATTCATACTAAAGGTCTAGAACTGCTATAGCCTAGTCCTAACTAGACCTTGGTACTCATTTCATTCATACTAAAGGTCTAGAACTGCTATAGTCTAGTCCTAACTAGACCTTGGTACTCATTACATTCATACTAAAGGTCTAGAACTGCTATAGTCTAGTCCTAACTAGACCTTGGTACTCATTACATTCATACTAAAGGTCTAGAACTGCTATAATCTAGTCCTAACTACACCTTGGTACTCATTTCATTCATACTAAAGGTCTAGAACTGCTATAGTCTAGTCCTAACTAGACCTTGGTACTCATTTCATTCATACTAAAGGTCTAGAACTGCTATAGTCTAGTCCTAACTAGACCTTGGTACTCATTTCATTCATACTAAAGGTCTAGAACTGCTATAGTCTAGTCCTAACTAGACCTTGGTACTCATTTCATTCATACTAAAGGTCTAGAACTGCTATAGTCTAGTCCTAACTAGACCTTGGTACTCATTTCATTCATACTAAAGGTCTAGAACTGCTATAGTCTAGTCCTAACTACACCTTGGTACTCATTACATTCATACTAAAGGTCTAGAACTGCTATAGTCTAGTCCTAACTAGACCTTGGTACTCATTTCATTCATACTAAAGGTCTAGAACTGCTATAGTCTAGTCCTAACTAGACCTTGGTACTCATTACATTCATACTAAAGGTCTAGAACTGCTATAGTCTAGTCCTAACTACACCTTGGTACTCATTTCATTCATACTAAAGGTCTAGAACTGCTATAGTCTAGTCCTAACTAGACCTTGGTACTCATTTCATTCATACTAAAGGTCTAGAACTGCTATAGTCTAGTCCTAACTAGACCTTGGTACTCATTACATTCATACTAAAGGTCTAGAACTGCTATAGTCTAGTCCTAACTAGACCTTGGTACTCATTACATTCATACTAAAGGTCTAGAACTGCTATAGTCTAGTCCTAACTACACCTTGGTACTCATTTCATTCATACTAAAGGTCTAGAACTGCTATAGTCTAGTCCTAACTAGACCTTGGTACTCATTTCATTCATACTAAAGGTCTAGAACTGCTATAGTCTAGTCCTAACTAGACCTTGGTACTCATTACATTCATACTAAAGGTGTAGCAGTGCTGTAGAGACAAACGATGTCTCACTTGAAGGCGCTATTGGCTCTGCCCAGTGCCACTCTGGATCTGCCTTAACCAATCGCTAACGTTTGGTCGTGACGTATTTCATGCGCCAGAAACCACGTTGCGCGCAGTATACAAACGGCAGATGCAGTGAGCATTAGCATTAGCCTCCGCCCGCCTCCGTACTTCCGCTCAATAACTGAAATTCGCGCACGACCTCTACGTCACTGTTCTCAGGCCACGCCTCCTGTTCGCTGATTGGAAGCCACATTTGAGGGAAAAGAAATCGTTCTGCCATACAGCACCGCCAGACCTTAGCGCTGAAGTGAAATGAAAATTGAGCGGAAGTACGTAGGTGGGCGGAGCCAGGCTACAGGAGATTCAGGAGGACTATTCATTGAAAGATAATTTTGTATTTTGCTATTTTCTCTGTCCTTAGCTCTCTTCCTTCGTTGATTAATTTTCCATCTCCTTTTTTCATGTCTGTGTTCCCGTGAGCTCAATTGGGCAACAGATTTCAGTTTTCCCGTGTCCCGATATCTCTCTTTTTCTCTTTGCTGATACAGCGCATATTTCTCAGGATCTTCTTTTATACTTTTTCTGTGTAATTTGGACCTTTGAGCAGCTGTTTTTGGAGCCATGTCACACCTAAACACAACAATTGCAATGAATTAAGTTAGTATTTTAAAAACAAATGCATTACTTTATTTAGAAAACAGTATTTAATATACATATAATATCATATATTATATACCTTTGATTGGTGAATGTATATTAATTCATTTAAGACAACATATTCAACATAAATTCTTTAAAGTACAGTATGCTTAATGTATCTGCCGTCATCACCACCACAACCTGTCATTACCAGCACAAGCTGTAATGTGCTGGTAATGACTGTGCTGGTAATTACATTTTTGCCAAAAAACTAGCCTAAGTAGCAAAGATGATGACTTAGCAAGTGTAACTAGCTTTCTACGTGTAATGTACACCATTTTAACTATTAAAGTGATAAAAATAATCTTTTTTTTTTTTTAAATACAGAAATACAACACATATGGTAATGACGCATAATAAGTGTACATGCCCAACACAAAGACTAAAGAGTAGATTTACTTACTTTTCTGGACATTAAATCATCAGTCTTGCAGCTTGAAATCCATGTGCTCCACTATGATATTAGGTTACCATGGCTACCAAACAAACTTTTGATGAAAAAACAGTAGGAAAGTGCCTTTATGCAGAGTGTGCTGGTAATGACGGCTATACCATGGGACAGGTAGAAATTAAGCAAAATAGAGTACAAAATGCATATATATGCTTAATCTGTTCATGTAGTTTATTAGTTCAGATAACATTTGATTCATATGCATAACTTTTTTTATTAATTTGTGATGAATAATGTTTAAGATATGACATGACATCTGAAAACTCTAGTGTGGGACAACACCAAAACACAGTTTTTGTACCACAAAACACCAATAAAATGTGTTAAAATCATTAGTATGAGCAACCATAAAAAAAGTCTATGCTTGGTTTTGTTTATACTAATTAGTGGTGCTAAAATGTATTAGATTTAGTTTGTTTTTAATATAATTACACCCTGTGGACATAAATAGGCCTGAATTCTGGGAAATGCCCATTTATTGTTTGCTGTGTTCTTCCATATATGTTAGGGCACACAAAAATACACGAAATCTTGTGGAGAGAGGATGTGATCACAGTGATCACTGTATGCGCCATTCTCCACAACCGGTATGGGCTTTTATTAAAAGTGTTGAATAGTGGAGATATGCTCATTGGATAATAGTTTGCAGGGTGATTTTATTTGCCTCCTTGAATGAATGCAATTTACGTATTTTTATTGTTTATCTCTCTCTTTAACGTGCATATAGGCTACAACGTCATTATCGTGGTCTGCACAAACTTGTCATCATGCGTGTATTCTGCTAACTGCACTGTCCATAACTATTTGATAGGGATGTCTAGCCGAGGCTACTTCCTTGTTCTTCGGTGATTCAGTGGGCTCGTTTTCCCAGAGACCGCCTGCTCTGAACAACCAATCACCGCACTGACCACTTCCAAACTCGTGCACGAGAATCGACGTAATCCATAGCAACGGCGTGTCACTCTTAGTTCACTCTTAGTGATTTATCCTTAGTATGAGTAGGTCTCAGCGGCTTTGTGAATAACTTTTAAGAAAAAGCTCCTACGTAAAATGTTTTAGCGCGAGTTAGGAGCACTCCTAGCGGTAAGATAAAATGCTTTGTGAATACGGCCCCAGTTCATTTAACACAAACTTGAAACTATGAACACCAACGCATAATTCATCCAGACTTACCGGTGTTGTACGGTAGAATGTTATCGTGTTAACTTGTGAGGAACGCCTACCTGGAACCACCCCGGTAGCACCCACTTTGCAGATTCGCAGATTCGATAGTTAAGTTCAGTTGGTTCAATTTGATGGTTGTGCATTTCATTCTATTTGTAAATAAAGTTCTACTAACACATGTTACCCGTGTCTGAAAACATCATTATGTGTAACAAGTCGAAAACTATTGCCAACACTCAAACACATAAAAGCAACCGAATTAGAATAGTGTTCCAAACGGGACTTGAACTCACAGTCATAAGTAGTCTCAAATGTGAAGGCTATCAGCGGAATATGCCCCATCTTGTTGAGCTACACGATCGCTGCTTCAACTCTCAGGCAACTAGACTTCATATAAATAATAATAATAGGAATGTATATTATTGATAACAAGTTAACACAACGGATCATGGTAGATGGTTATCGTGTCAAATCGTGACATAGGCGGACCACGTCAATGTTTTGCAAAAGGTCAGCAGTCGGTTGCACCAGCAGAACGTAAGGTCGATCGTAAGTTTAGGTGTAAAGTTTATCTTAACCTTACGTTCGACGTAGTTAGTTTCAAACTAGCGCCGTTCTAAATTCAGGTTGCACCACCATAACTTAAGACGGAACTTAACTAGTAGTGCGTAAATTACCTAGGGTGAAATAAGTGTCGCATTTAATGACGTTTAGATCACATGATCAAGCCATAAGTGTCGCATTTAATGACGTTTAGATCACATCAAGCCAATCATTAGTAGCTTACAATGAAAACAGGAAGTGTGACAGTAGCTACACTTGTGCTGAATGAAAACTTCCAGCATCCAATCTGGAGGAATAAAATAACATTAAATTACATATAACTCTAATTGGCTCATTCACATCTTCTTGGGGTTTAGTCCGGGAAGACCAATAGGGATTGATCCGGAACGCGAGGCGAGCGGCGGGGCCGTTTGATGTGTAATTACACACTCTCATTGTGCGTAGATGTGTGTGCGTGGGGGGGGCGGGGGCGGAGGTATGCGTGTGTGTGCGTGTGTGTGTTAGGGGTGTAAAGATTAACCGATACGTATCGATATTCATTTTTAACCTGTAAAATACGACCACATCGATGCGTGAAGCCTCGTATCGAAATTGACATGACATTAATCGGTTATTGTTTCAATTTAAAAGTAAGGAATCGGTTCGCATTTGCAAACGTTTCTGACTTGACAGTCCACCCCGGACCGACGGGGGGGCAGGTAGACACCGCTAGACACCGCTAGACATACGGGACTCATACCGGTGATCGCGGCTTTAGTTCCCCGTGTCTGATCGCTGTAATTCGGAGCGTGAATATCGGTTGAATATCTAATATCTTTCTAACTTTAAAAAACACAGTTGTATTTTTTAAGACGATAGTCGCACATCCCTCGTAACTACGCCGTGAAGGTGAACCCTCCCGGACTCCGCTATTAACATGAACCGCTCCGCCGGATGAGCCGCACACATCCTTAACGGATTTTTTTTGTATTTACGGCGGAGGTTACACCTACCTAGTACTAGGTGTAATTTAAGGTGTAACTTAAGGTGTAACTTAAGCCTACGTTGAACGTAAATGGTGTGGTGCAACAGTGCAACAATTAGTAGTTTGTAAACTCGAACGTAGTGCCAGTTTACGTTCAAACTAAGCTAAGATGGAACTTACGTTCAGCTGGTGCAACCAGCTGCAGATCATTAGGCCTACTAAAACTACAAGAGAGATCAAACGGCCAAATAAATAATGAAGCTAACACACACACACAGGGCTATATTATATATATATATAGAGAGAAAAATAAATATTAGCCTATAGGCTATAGGCCTACAAAGAACGTCGCCACAACGACGCTAAATGGCCTCGGTTACTCAGTGGCTCATCATCACAAGTTAACATGGATAAACTGTGTAGTTCCTGTTGACTAAAGACTTGAGTGATGTAGGGTTTAATATAACGATGTTGTCCGATTGACAGGGTGACATCGTGTGGTGTAATACATTACGGCCAGGACGTTAGAACATTTCTGCGTCCAAGTCACGCGAGTTCGTTACCCATGAGCGGAGACGTTTAACCCAATTTATGGTTCGTTTTGTGTTCTTTGTAGGCCTATATAGGCTAATATTTATTTTTTATCTCTCTCTATATATATATAATATAGCCCTGTGTGTGTGTGTTAGCTTCATTATTTATTTGGCCGTTTGATCTCTCTTGTAGTTTTAGTAGGCCTAATGATCTGACCTTTTGCAAAACATTGACGTGGTCCGCCTATGTCACGATTTGACACGATAACCATCTACCATGATCCGTTGTGTTAACTTGTTATCAATAATATACATTCCTATTATTATTATTTATATGAAGTCTAGTTGCCTGAGAGTTGAAGCAGCGATCGTATAGCTCAACAAGATAGGGCATATTCCGCTGATAGCCTTCACATTTTAGACTACTTATGACTGTGAGTTCAAGTCCCGTTTGGAACACTATTCTAATTCGGTTGCTTTTATGTGTTTGAGTGTTGGCAATAGTTTTCGACTTGTTACACATAATGATGTTTTCAGACACGGGTAACATGTGTTAGTAGAACTTTATTTACAAATAGAATGAAATGTACAACCATCAAATTGAACCAACTGAACTTAACTAACGAATCTGCGAATCTGCAAAGTGGGTGCTACCGGGGGGGGGGGGGGGGGGGGGGGGGGGGGGGTTCCAGGTAGGCGTTCCTCACAAGTTAACACGATAACATTCTACCGTACAACACCGGTAAACAAGAGAGACGGGGAAAAGGTCTGACTTCCAACTTTTGAAGCGATCATAAAGTCCGTACGGTGTGAGTCCGTTCCTGCATTGTTTATATTCCTTAAGTCCGTAAGGGTCCACCGGTCAAAAGAATCAATGGGTTTCATTAAATTAATCCGAGTTGTGAATAATATCATGTGAAGTCCGTTGCTCACGGTCTGTTTACTGTCTGTATGCTGGCTGTCGTAAATCTTTCGCTGCCGTAAAACGACGTTCACGTTCGAGCGTCACCGCGGACCTACGGCCGGCGGCGAATTTTTTTTTTGCAGGGTGGTAGCGGGAAGCACCGCCCCACCCTGCTCCTGATTGGTTGAGCTGTGCTCTCGACTCTAAGATTGTTTACTGCGCCTGCTAACCCTAACCCTAACCATAACCATAACCCTAACCCTAACCCTAACCATAACCATAACTATATCTTCAACACTTGTAAACTGAGCGGTCGTTGAGATTAAACAATCTTCTAGCTTGCTGGGCGCAGTAGAACCAATCAGGATAGAGTCGAGAGCACAGCTCAACCAATCAGGAGCAGGGTGGGGCGGTGCTTCCCGCTACCACCCTGCAAAAAAAAAATTCGCCGGCCGGCGGGGGTGCCCGCAATAGTAACACAAACACACCGCGGGCCGACGGGGGGGGGGGGCGCGCAATAGTAACACACCGCGGGGGGGGGGCGCAATAGTAACGGCCGACGGGGGGGGGCGCAATAGTAACACACCACGGACCTACGGCCGGTGATATGCCGAGTTCTGCCTGCCCGCCGAGAACTGCATGCACCTCGCGGAACTGCATGCACCTCGAAAACAATATTTTAATATTTTTTAATGTGGAAAATGAATGTGGGGTGTCATCCACACTGTCTAGGTCGATCAAATAAAGTAAGCTGGTGCTGAGAAGACCATTTGATTCCTATCATTCTTTGATTTGAAGTCTCACTGTTAAGGGGTACATGCTTTATTCGGCAGAACTCACATGTATGATATTCACACTGTTAAGCCAAAACAGCCCAAAATATGAGCTGGTCAAACCATGTGATTCAAAGATCTCCAGCATTAAAGTTACAGGGTGGATGCATTATTCGGCAGTGCTGTATATAAGCTGCCGAGAAGTGCATCCCCCTGTTTTTCCAGGCTAGAGCGAGGTGCATGCAGTTCTCGGCGGGCAGGCAGAACTCGGCATAACACCGGCGGGGGGGGGGGCCGCAATAGTAACACACCGCGGAGGCCCAATAACACTGCCGGAACGTTAAGAACGAACGTTATTTTACGTTCCGAACCGGTTCAGGAACGATATGTTGGTGGCGGAACGCAAGAACGAAAACGTTAAATATACCGGTTCCGTTCGGAGCGGAACGATTGAAAAATAATTTCGTTTTCAAGCCCTGCTCTAAAGTAACTCAAAACAGCCCTATAATAACACTTAGAACCACCCTCTAAGATCACTTAGAACAGCCCTATAAGAACACCATATAAAAACAATTGGAATACCCTATAAGAACACTTACAACACCCTATGAGAACACTTACAACAGCCTATAAGAACACCTAAAACAGCCCTAAAAGAACAATTAGAACAGCACTATAAGAACACCATATAAGAACACTTAGAACAGCCTCATGAGAACACTTAGAACACCCTATAAGAACAGTTAAAACATCCTATAAGAACACTTTGAACAGATGGCAAGATGGTATTTGCCGAGCAGATGTAACATGCTGCCATGACAGTGGCTCTCTTCTGAATGTGTGTGTGTTGATAGCTGGTTTATCCTGGGTTCCATGATTGCTCTGCACCACAGGTGTGCAGCCCCACCCAGCCCAAAGTCCAATCAGTCTGACTCAGGCCAGGTGAGGCTGTAAACCAGCCATTAACAACACACTCCACACCCTATAAGAACACTTACAACAGCCCTATAAGAACACTTTAAGACAACCGCTCTTTAGGAACAGGTATTAATAGCTCCTGGTCCTAATGAAGGGTTTTATACCCATCACCTTATAGGCAGACTAGTAGACAAGACAGAGCTCTGCAGGTGTAAACCTTCCACCTGCACACACACCCTCAATCTAATTTTCAGGGGTCGGCAGTAGCTCAGTAGGTAGAGCAGGTGGACAGAGCGGTCTACAGAGCACTAACCGTAGGGTCGGTGGTTCGATCCCCGCTTCCAAACTGTCTGCATGTCGAGGTGTCCTTGAGCAAGACCCTGAACCCCAACTTGCTCCCCGGGCGCTGATCATAGCAGCCCACTGCTCCTATGTACAACAGGATGGGTCAAATCCAGGGAACAAATGTCATTCCCAGAACATGGGAATGACAAAATAAAGTCTGAAAAAATGAAGTTTTCTAAACTCAAATTTGTGCCTTAATGGACAGACAAACACAATCTAATTCTGAAAACATTTGTCTGTGGACATCAGGACACACACAGTGACAACTGGCAGTGCACATGTCCAGTTATTTTTGGGCTTCATTTTCATCCAACCCCCCCCCCCCCCCCCCCCTTCATGGACAACACACAGAGAAGCCATCCCTGTCCAAGCTGGCAGTGGTGGCTGACTGTGGGACAGAGTAATTTAGCTGGCTGGCAGCTACCCCCCCCCCCCCCCCCCCCCCAACTCATCTCCTCCTCTCCATCATCTTGGGAGCTCTTCTGCTATCTGGCCTCATGTTGGAGAGGTTTCCTGCACACAAACAACATCCATTCCCTTCCTCGCTCTGCTGATTACGAAACTAAGTTTGGATGTACCAGGTGCGTTTAAATGCATGATTCTGCCAAACAACTTTCATAAAGAATTAAAGTTACAAGCAACATTAGGGATCAGGACATAATGAAGATTTGGTTATTTGGTAAGATACAATACATTAAGCCAACTGAACCAAAAAAATAGGCCCATAAAGCAAAAAATATTATTCAGAACAAAATGTTTGTGCCATTTAGCTCAACTGTTCCTGGTGTTGGAAGACAGGGTCCAAGGTTTGGGTTGCCTGTCATCAAGCTGTATCCCAGCAGCAACACAATCACCTTGCTCATGCCACGCTACATGTCACGCTTACTTATATAAAACACAATAGGCCTCATGCAAGAATATTTGTGTATTTTTCTCTTAACTTGATCTTACTTGTGTGTACGTGTAACTCAAACCCCTTTATATCACAACACAACTTCCTCCTTACCCTCACTCGATGTATTTCACTAATCAGGAGACAATTCTATGTAGCATCAACCAAGGGACTAGATCGATCAAAGTGTAATTGCCCATCATTTAGGATCAACTCTGTAGAGATGGGTTAGTGATGGAGCATGTGTGTCAGATTTGGTGATGACTGATCATCTAGATATGAATATATAACCTTAAGGTTGATTTTAATATGGCTCATACAAAGTGTTCCTGGGAGAAAGGTTATACCCACTTAAAGCCATTGGTCAATAGTGGCCATATTGTTTATTGAATTGATCTGAAAACATGTTTTGTTTTTGTTTAGACTGGTGATCTTCTTCACCCCAACATTAGTGTTGTTGGTCAACTTGTCTAGGAGGAGTTCTACTTTCAAGGTGTCAAGGTTTGTCAGAATATCCAAGATGGTGGAAAATCTGAGACATGGACAGTTAATGGGAGATATGCTTTGCTGCGTTGCCATGTCAATATTATATGTAATTTCTGAGTAGCGATCTATATGGCTGCCAACTTTCACGACTCTAGCATAAACAGCTCATGAGAAATTGACTAAAGGCATAATTAAATATATAAATAAACACCTATAAACACAGGGGATCCTAATGAGGGAAAACACATACAAACAGTTTATTATATTTAAGAAGTATATAAGAAGTTTACGAACATTTCATGTTGTCATTTTCATTTGGTTGTGACGGTTTGAAGTTCCATCCTTCTTAGGCCATTCTGAGAGCCCAAATGTGTTCCTTAATAGTATGAAAATCAAATCTTTTTTTCTAAACAGATTTGGCCCACTTTACGATGTGGTTCTAGATCTGACATATCTCTGGACATGGCACTGCAATGTTAACAGAGGTCAAAGATCAGATCTGGGCAAAAATAATCATAATTGAGGATTAAGGCCTGTAATGTAAATGTAATTTTACATTAGTTGTTCTGGTCAGTCTACCCAAATAAATAATAAATCGCATTGATTTCAAAGAACAGAGGAGTGTATTATAGACCTTGTATTATATATATAATCAAATGCTACATGCTATTTCGAGTCTCATGTTTTGAGGAGCCCAATATCATTAGTTTCATTCATTCATTGATATTTCATATATCAGTGGTACAGTTTATTGATTTCAGGCCTTGGTAGATTTAGGTTGTCCCTTCAGATTCAAACAGGCACTTTAGTTGATTGGTCGATGGAATGAGGTCCATAGTTTTTCAGTAAGTTAAAAAACTGCCCTGTCCTAAATAAAGACAAGGAGTTCTCAGTTTTAGTCACAATACAGTGAAGCCATGACGGAAATACATTTACGAAATCTCTAATGCATTTTCATCAAATATGAAAATCATTACATTACATTACATTTAGCAGACGCTTTTATCCAAAGCGACTTACAATTGAGGAAGACAATCAAGTTTCAGTAACATAAGATTTGACATGGTTACTATAGAACATTAAAGACAAGGGCGATTCAACTTCAATAGCATAAGAGTGATCAACATAGCTTCAATAACAGTGAACAGAGTGAACATCATGGCTTTATTATTCAACATGGTTTCAGGTGCTCTCGGAAGAGAAGGGTTTTTAAGAGCTTCTTGAAGACAGAGCCCTGCTCTTGTAGCAACTGGTAGCTTGTTCCACCATTGGGGAACTGCAGATGCGAATGATCTCGACTGAGATCGCCTTGTGTTTAAGGAGGGCGAGGCCAGTCGGTGCTGTTGTGATGAGCGCAACGCCCGGGCAGGGGTGTAAGCCATTATAATTGAGTTTAGGTATGTAGGTGCAGACCCTGAAATCACTCTGTAGGCAAGAGACAGTGACTTGTGTTTGATTCGGGCAGCCACCGGTAGCCAGTGTAGGTCAGTGAGCAGAGGCGTGACATGTGCTCTTTTGGGTTGCTTAAAGACCAAACGCGCCGCCGCGTTCTGGACTTTTTGCAGTGGTTTTATCGAGCAAGCTGGTAGGCCAGCTAGGAGGGCATTGCAGTAGTCGAGGCGGGATGTGACCATGGCCTGTACCAGGAGTTGGGTAGCATATTGGTTCAGGTACGGTCTGATTTTCCATATGTTGTAGAGTGCAAAGCGGCACGACCTGGCAATCGAGGCGATGTGGTCCTTGAAGGATAGCTGTTCATCAATCATGACACCCAGGTTTTTCACCATCCTGGTGGGAGCAACCGTCGTAGAGGCAAAGTTTAGGTTGATGTTGTGTTTGATTGAGTGCTGGGCTGGGATAACCAGGAGTTCAGTCTTGGACAGGTTAAGTTGAAGGTGGTGATCCTTCATCCAGACAGATAGGTTGGAGAGGCATGCCGAGATTCGTGCTGAGACGGTAGGGTCGTCTGGCTGAAATGACAGATACAGCTGCGTGTCATCTGCATAGCAGTGGTACGAGAAGCCATGAGAGCGGATGATCTGGCCCAGTGAAGTAGTGTACATGGCGAAGAGAAGAGGCCCCAGTACCGAACCTTGGGGGACCCCTGTACCGAGGCTTTGGGACGAGGATGTATGTCCCTGCCATGACACCATGAAGGAGCGCTCAGAGAGGTAGGATCGGAACCAAGATAGTGATGTGCCCGAGATGCCCATGTTTGAGAGTATAGATAGTAGAATGCTGTGGTTGACCGTATCGAAGGCAGCTGATAGGTCTAGAAGGATCAGTACGGAGGACTGGCCCGCAGCTCTAGCTGTTCTTAGAGCTTCTGTTACAGACAGCAGAGCTGTTTCCGTGGAGTGGCCGCTTTTGAATCCAGACTGGTTCCTGTCGAGCAGCTTGTTCTGAGTGAGGAAGTCGGTGACTTGTTTTGAGACCGCCCTTTCTATAGTCTTAGATAGAAAGGGGAGGAGAGACACCGGTCTGTAATTCTCAACCTGGGCGGGGTTGAGTGAGGGTTTTTTAAGAAGCGGCATAACCCTTGCCTGTTTGAAGGCGGATGGAAAGATCCCAGAGGCAAGTGAAGCGTTTATCACACATGTGATTGATGGCACCACAGTGGGGGCTATGGCTTGTAGGAGTTTTGTAGGAATTGGGTCCAGTGGACAGGTAGTAGGACGGCTACCAATGAGTAGTTTTGATACCTCGCTCTCAGTGAGAGGAGTAAATGAGGCGAGAGATACGCCATTGACCGGGGGAGGAGCTGGGCTGGGCTGGGCTGGGTTTCGATGGGCTTCGATGGCTGGGCTGGGCTTCGATGGGCTTCGATAGCTGGGCGGGTCACAGAATGTTTTGCTGATCGTAGCTACTTTTTCAGTGAAGAATGAAGCAAAGTTGTCAGCTGAGAGGTTTGTAGCAGGCGGAGGCGGAGGCGGATTGAGCAGTGTTTTGAAGGCGAAAAATAATTTCCGTGAGTCAGTGGTGCTGCTGATTTTGTCATTGTAGTAAGCAGTTTTTGCAGTAGTGATGGTAGTAGAGAAGGAGACAAGAAGAGCCTGGAGATCCTTGAGGTTTTCAGGATTACTGGTTTTGTGCCATTTTCTTTCTGCAGCTCTGAGGGTGGAGCGCAACTTGCAGATGGTATCAGTCAGCCATGGGCGGGGCTGGGCAGAGCGTACAGGTTTGGTGGATAGAGGACACAGGCTATCCAAGCACAAGCTCAGTGTAGAGCTGAGGGACTCTGTAGCAGCATCAACCTCTAGTGATTCCAATGTGCTAAGAGGAGGCAACACGGAGGCAACAGCGGAGGCGAACTGCTCGGGAGGCAGGTTTCAGAGATTGCGGCGGAATGAGATCATTGGTGTAGGAGCAGGGGGCTGTTCCGGGAGGCAGACAGAGAAGCGGATGAAGAAGTGGTCAGACGTGTGTAAAGGCGTGACCAGCAGACAGTCAGCTTTGCAGTCTCTGGTGAGATTCAAGTCAAGTTGTTTGCCACCTTTATGGGTCGGAGGGCTGCAGACCAGTTCTATGTTTAATGCTTTTATGAGACAGGAAGTCCTCAGAGCAGGATTTGTCCAGGTGGATGTTCATGTCACCTAGGACGAGTAGCGGGCAGTCTAGCTCGGGGAGGGAAGACAGAAGTGTGTCTAGCTCATCCACAAAGTCACCTAGCTGTCCTGGTGGACGGTAGATGACAACCACAGAGATTTTAATCGGAGCCGTAATCAAGATGGTGTGATACTCAAATGATACGTAGTTATGTTCAGTCGGTAGAGTCTTGAAATTCCATTTGTTGGAGATGAGGATGCCCGTTCCACCTCCTCGCTTGGATGGGCGGGGGGTGTGAGAGAATGCGTGGTTTGAAGATAGCGCAGCCGGGGTAGCAGTGTTTTCAGGCTTTAGCCAAGTTTCAGTTAGAGCCAATAGATCCAGACTTTGGTTAGTTGCATATGCAGAGATGAAGTCAGCTTTGTTTACTGCAGACTGGCAGTTCCACAATCCAACGGAGAAGGAGGCACGTGCAGGTGTGGCTTGTTGAAGTGACTTGAGGTTGGATACATTTCTTTGCCGCGAGTAGTAGCGGTAATGATGATTGCGGACACCGGTGATCACGGAGATTGTCTCGAGGTACATCTTAGTGTAGAGGTTGATTTGCTATGGCAAGAGGACAGGTTGCCTTGTTGGTGGTCTTCACAGGAGGGGGCTACACAGGAGGGCTGACGCTTCCGCTGACGCTCTAGCTGAATGGTCAGTTGATATCGATGCCTATGCAATACGCTGAGTACCGCCCCCCGTTTAGTAAGACAAAAGAGTGTAGTTTCGGGGGCGTGGCTTAAGTCACACGTCCCTCAATTGCCCAGGAAGCAGCAGAGTAAGTGCAATCTCTAGCAACAGTCAATGTCAATCACAGACACACTTACAATACTTACTTTGGATAGTGGACAGTAGGGGTACAACGGATCACAACACTCACGGGTCGGATCGGGTCACGGTTTTTGAGTCACGGGTCACGGGTCGGGTCATTAAAAAAAAAAAAAAAAAATTATAACAAGACAAATGTGACTTAGCTTTCAATTGCTTTTTGGTTTTATTTTTAACATTCAACAGTGAATAACAGGCGTAACATGTGTAAAAACAAAATAATAATCCTGCTTCCTAAGCATAGTAAAATATAATATAATAATAATATAATAATAAAGCACTGCTTAAATGCATCGGGGAGAAGCAGTTGCTGCGCGTCTTTTTTTTTTTAACTCCCGACTCGCCAGGACGATGTCGCTTCACGTGGCTGGCCATGCTCGAGGTGTTGCCGTGTTCGTAGGCCATTCTGGTGCCACAGGGGGGGGGGGGGGGGGGGTGTTCGCGATTGTTGACGGGGAGGGGGGGGTTCGCGATTGTTGACGGGGAGGGGGGGGGTTCGCGATTGTTGACGGGGGGGTGCGCGCAATAGTAACACACCGCGGACCTACGGCCGACGGGGGGGTGCGCGCGCGGTTGTAACACTCCGGCCGACGGGGGGGGGGGGGGGGGGGGGGGGCGCGCAACAGTAACACACCGCGGAGGGGGGGGGGGGGGGGGGGGGTGCGCGCGCGCGGTTGTAACACTCCGGCCGACGGGGGGGGGGGCGCGCAACAGTAACACACCGCGGAGGGGGGGGGGGGGGGGGGGGGGGGGGGGCGCGCGCGGTTGTAACACTCCGGCCGACGGGGGGGGCGCGCAACAGTAACACACCGCGGAGGGGGGGGGGGGGGGGGGGGGGTGCGCGCGGTTGTAACACTCCGGCCGACGGGGGGGGTGCGCGGTGTGTTACTATTGCGCTCTCAAAAAGGAGGACAAATACGCGACCGGCTTGATGTGAACGCGCAACTATTATTTGTCAGTTGATCCGCGGGTCACGTCCGTCCCGACCCGTGAGGGTTGATCCGTACGGATCACGGGTAATCCGTGACCCGTTGCACCACTAGTGGACAGGTTCAAAGTGCAAGGTATAGCAACACAAGAGTAAATGTCAATCAGATAGGCACTTACAGTACTTCTGGAGTCTCCACACGCCCTATATGCTTGTCCTGTGTTCATTAAATGATCAATCTTTCTTCAGTGAAGCAAATTCATTTTAGTATATTAATCAGTGTCAGTGTCACACCAGAATACATGTAGCCTGATTATGGACCTATACTGTTTTGCTATTCCACTTAAACAAATGAATGTAGAACGCACATTAAACAAAAATATGTTCTATTATGTATAGTTGTGGATGTATTGCTAATGCTACCTCCCTGCGAGTTGTTAGTATTAAGACACATCGCACTCCCCTGCAGATTTATTACGCTCTTAAAAATGATTATTATTAATGCAAATATTCTCTTCCAAATCTACTCTCACTGCATTGTCATGCATGTCCGTCAGTGTTTTCTATGTTCACTCAGAACATATACAGTATACAGTCCCTGACAAAAGTCTTGTCACTTATCCATTTTGTAGAAACAACAGCTTATAACCTGACTTTTAATTAATCCATTGGTTTTAGAAATGGCTCATATGAAAGCTAAAACCCTCCCAAATTATGTTTAATATACTAAAATGAATTTGCTTCACTGAAGAAAGATTGATCATTTAATGAACACAGGAAGGTCAGATTTTGGCAAGACAAAAGTTTTGTCGCCTACAGAGATTAATGTGAAAATTGAACAAATAATTTACTTCAAATACAAAAATATGTTGCATAACATCAGTGAATTAAGTAGTGGTGCTGTGAGATCCATATTTAATATCTTGTATGACTTCCATGAGCTTGAAGGACTGCATCTCCATGCAGTTTTCATTTTAGTATATTAAACCTAATTTGGGAAAACCTAATTTTTAGCTTTCATATGAGCCATTTCTAAAACCAATGGATTAATTAAAAGTCAGGTTATAAGCTGTTGTTTCTACAAAATGGATAAGTGACAAGACTTTTGTCAGGGACTGTATCTATAAATATAATATTGGATTTGACTTGAAAAATATATTTTGGGGAATTGCTGCGGTACACAGAATATGATTAAATGTATGCTTGCCCAAATCATTTAAGTTCAAGTGTTGTGCTAGGAGGAGTGATAAGTTTGTACGTCAAAGTCAAGGCTACATTTGACTCCAGTTCAAACCGTCGTGCAAATCACGTATGAAATCCTAAGGCAGAGCTGTAACTCCCAGGTTCCGAAAGTAGCAAAAAGTCCTAACTGGAATCTTCCAGCACTGGTTGAAAATACTGTAAAAATCATAATTCTAAAAGTGTTTTGTACCTAAAGTATAAACTCAGCTATCATATCACCAAAGACATATGCCTGGAAAGGAGTCAGTTTAAGTCAAGACTCAAGAGTAAACATTTTAAAGGCTGTTAAGTAGCATATTGGCGATTTTACCAAACACAAGAAGTAAAGCACAACAGGAAAAAAAAGCATTGAATAAGGATTAAAAAAACTTCATATTCACCATCCTTATTATAATTCAGTTTTTTTTTTGCTGTCAAACAGTGTTCACTAAGCATTGCACTAGTATAAATTGCTAAGCAATGGACATAAAACTGTCACAAGAACAAATACAAATTGCACACAGAAAATCTGAACCAAAAATACACTTGATTTTAGAATTTGGCCTTTTCTTGGCTGCGGGAAGGTGGTGGAATTAGGCACATACAAATTGGCATGAATAGTTTGACAACTGTGAGTGTTGGAGCGGATGGGTTGGCCCCGGGACACTGCTTTGGTCTCTGATGCGACACTGGACCTTTCGATAGCAAGATGTCTACCTCACATCGGTGCCTATCCACTATTTGCAGAAACTAAAATGAGCCGTGGCCCACATCTCTTGTGGCCATTACAGGAGAAGGCGGCGAGGTCAGAGGTCGGTGGTGATGACGGGCGTGACCCCATGGATGAGCAGCGTGGGCCCCAGGTTCAGAGTGAGCAGGTCCAGCTGCCGCAGGTAGGAGATGTAGCGGCGTGTGTCAGCAGGGGGGCGGGGCAAGTACAGGAAGCGCACGGCAGGATGTGTGCAGGGCTGCTCCAGGATCAGCCTGTTGACGGACAGCAGGTAGTCGTCGGAGAGGCGTGCTGCGTTACTGGGGAAGCTGTTAACGTACTCCTCCTCTTCTTCCACCACCTCCGGCTCCTCCTCCTCATACTTCTCCTGCTCTGGGTGCTCCTCGGCAGGGTAGAGGGACCTCTTCCTTGCCCGGCCCTGCCGCTGCCAGTGCAGTGCCACCTGGCTGTCCCATGGCACGGTGTACACCGTGGCCTGGATCCGCAGCTCTTTCAGCAGCTGGCCCAGCTTCTCCTCCGTGCCCCGCAGGCTCCGCCCTTCCTCCACGCACAGGAAGAGGCGGAGCCGCGCCCGGCGCCAGGCGCGCACCATGTTGAGGATGCAGGCAAGCTGCAGCAGGAAGAGGGAGCAGGTGTCCACATAGCTGCTGCTGTCGGGCCGCAGCAGGTTGATGGGCCACACATCCACGTACACCCCGCCGCTCTTGTCCATTGGCGAGAGGGCGCGTGTCCGCTGGAAGTTGTGAAAATAGCGCGCCAGAGCCACGTTCTTCAGCATCTTTATGGCGTCTGCGATCACCGCCACGTACTCCTGCGGCCCCATCGCCTTCCCAGAGTCCCCGGCGCCATCTCTGTCGTCTCCGGATCCCCGCAGCGGGGGAAAGTGGAAGAGCAGCTTCTGCTGCTGCTGGACCTCGGGGTCCCGGATGGCGGAGGAGGAGATCACCTGGCCCACTAGCTTGTCCTCCGGGGGGCTGTCGTCATAGAAACCCAGCACCAGGGTGTTGGGACGCATCCCACCTACAGAGGAGAGGAGGAGGAGGAGGTGTGTGGGGGGGGGAGCAGTCAGGAAGACAGAATGCACGGAAGATAGGTTATTATCCGATCGCTTTTCTGCCCATTATCATTGATTACTACCAGAGTAGTATGGGAGTGCCATGGGAGATTTCACTGAGATGGATTGGAGAGGAGCGGATCAGAGAAGTGAGAGGAGATGAAGAGGCAGCAGGCCCTCTGTGATAGGTCAATCAAGTTTCCTGCTACATATTTACATGCGAAAGCCAGCAGTTAATACTAATTGCTAGGGGTGACCCCGAATAGTCGACTATTCGATCGAAGGAGCCTGATTCGACTGCCAATCTCATAGTCGAATCGTCGGCAAAACACAGGATCATTCCATTCGGGCTATAAGGCGGTGCTGAATGTCTGATTTTATATATAGTTTATTTCTCCCAATAAATCATGATATATAGCCTATTTTTGTATAAATATCAAGTGCAAAACACTGCTGCCGCCGCGCGTCTATGACACAAGTGCCGCCCCTAGCACTCATAGGAAGCGTCGCGTCAACAGGAATATAGTCGTCTCCGGAGCAGAAGAAAAACAAAAGAAAACGCCTTTTCGGCGGCACACTCATGCCTTTCAGCCACCTTTCTTTGTTGTCTCTGTGTGCCCCCCCCCCCCCCCCCCCCCCCCCCCCCCCCCCCCCCCCGCAGCATCGTCTCACAGTGTGTCTTTGCTTTTTTTTTTGGTGCAGACACCCTGCCGTCCGACCCCCTCCGGCGACGCTGTGAAATAGCACAGTGGCGTGAAATGTCGCGGGGCGGCGCGTTGCTGCCGCCGCCGGGGTGGGGCTGTACATAGAAAATAATAGGGGCGGCTGTTTTGACGCGCCCGTTCGGCGGTGGTGTGCACCGCCAATGTTGCAAATGAGAATATGGATCAATGAGCAAAAAAAAGAAAAAAGCATGATTCGACGATCAGTCGACTATAGGCAAGACTTGACGAATCAGATTCGACTATGTAAATTCTTAGTCGGGGACACCCCTACTAATTTCCTGTTGGCAATTTCTATTATAAATACCGTTTGTAATAATAATAAATATAATATCTAATTTATATAAAATATAATATACAAAATATAAATACAAATTAGAATAAATAACAGGGTCATAATGACACACATAAGGCAAATTAACAAATAAATGAAACTACAAACACTAAAATATCCCACTAGGCATTCCCCCCTTAAAAATTAAACTCAAACGCTCATGTGTCAAAGGTGCTTGTTGAGCTACTATTAATCAGAGCACACAATGTGTTGTTCAGCACCATATAGCGACTCAGTACTGACCCAGTCCGGAGATGAAGAGCAGGTGCTGGACCCCGTGGCGTACTGAGTCAGCCAGTGTCAGGTTGACAAAGGCCTTGATGTTGAGATGGTCCACCAGGGAGAGCCAGGAGTCATACTGGGACTGGAGGGGGTCGGACGGCAGGGTGTCTGCACCAAAAAAAAAAAGCAAAGACACACTGTGAGACGATGCTGCGGGGGGGGGGGGGGGGGGGGGGGGGGGCACACAGAGACAACAAAGAGAGGTGGCTGAAAGGCATGAGTGTGAAAGAGGGTGAGTGGATATGGAGAGGGGAGGATGTTGTGTTGAGATGGGGGAGAGAGACAGAGGAAATAAAGAATGAGAAAATAAGAGATGTGGGAACATTCAATTGATATTGGTGCGAAATATGGAAGGGGGGGTTTACGAAAGAGCAAGAGAAGGAGAGTGAGAGAGGGCGAGAGCGAGAGAGGTATAAGGAGGGAGATAGCCGAAAAGAGATAAATGGATGAGGCAGGTGATCAATCATCACAAAACAAAACAAAGAAAACGCGCATTAAAAAACATAAACAACAATATGCATGGTCCTTGCGTGATGTTCAAAAGCCTCAAATAGAATTCATGACATAACTCTGCCAGCAATGGGAGCCTTATTAGTTGCCGTTTTTGTATTTTGGAAATTAAACAAAAGCGATATAGATATAGGACCTGACTGAATGGTTCAACCAAAAGAGAAATAAAAAAGAAAAGAAAATTTCCACTGGAGAAGACGGCAAAAAACTATAAGTCTTCTCCAATGTGATTGTGTGAATGAATGGCATCCACACATTTCTCCTTTAGAAGTTTCTCCTCCCGCTCTTACGAGGGTTCTGTCTGTTCAATATCTAATACATTTGAACAACACAAACAAAAACTGTGTGTGTGTTGTAAGGGTGGAGTGGAGGGTGGTCAGGGTGAGACACCCATAAGCAGTGGTGTACTTGAGTAAGTGTACTTCGTTAGTATTAATAATACTAACAACTTTCACTTTCTACTTGGCTACATTTATAAAGAAATTATGTACTTTTTACTCCAATACATTTTAATTGACAATGATCGCTACTCATTACATTTCGCATGCCACCCTTTTTTTTATCTGCATGCCTGCCTGGCATAGTGAAAACACAAGTTATTTTCTACAGAAGTGGCAATAACGCCACCTGTACAGTATTGAACGTAACTGAAGGTGCGAGATCTGTGCCTTCTTGCTCTAATGCGCAAGGAGGCCACACTGAGTCACTCTCCCTTAAGCATTACTTTGTACCGTACACCACTGTCCATAAGCCCAATCCCCTGACGTATACAAACTAAACTCAGACAATTGAGAAAACACCTAACCTTATTGTTCTATGATGTACTGATAATAGCATAAATACAATACAAATTGGTGCATGAGCACTGTGCCTATGCTGAGATCAATCATAGAATGAAACAATTTGGAGTAATACAGACCTCCCTTATTTCAGATGCCAGAAAGGGGACCAGACATCTCGTCCCCTTTCTGGCATCTGAAATGCCAGAAAGCATTCGTTTCTCTATTTGTGTACATGGTGTAATTGTATCTTTCAATGCTTAATCTCACTTATTCAATTAGTGGACTGTTCTTTAACCCCAATATTCAAGCCTGAGAAATCTGACAATGAACTGAAGTGCAGTTTGCTAACTTTGGTCTTTTCTAGATTCTCTTCTTACACCTATTGCTCCTTTTTCATGGAGCATAGGCCGTTGACCACAGTTCGCCAGTCTTCTGTCTTGGACTTTTCCAGCTGTTTTCATGTCAGCCCCCTTTTGTGTGATGTCTGTCTTGGGTCCCTTCGCCAGGTGTTCTCGGGCCGGCCTCTCTTTCTTGTGACTCTGGGGTTCCATCTAAGAGCCTGCCTGGTGCCTGGATTGGGTTTCTGGAGTGTGTGGCCAGTCCATCCGCATCTTCTCTTGACCTCTTCTTCCACTGGTTGTTGGCCTGTTCTCTGCCAGAGATCATTGTTGCTGATGGTATCTGGCCAAGGCAAGATCCGCCTCAGTCAGCTTTGGATGAATGTTTGCACTTTCGTCATTGTGTTCTTGGTTGTCCTCTACATCTCTGATCTGTAGAGTAGTATAGGCTTAATGTTTGAGCTGAAGAGTCTGAGCTTTGTCCGCTGGCTCTTTTCTTTGGCAATCCAATTGTTCTTCAGCTGGATGAATGAAGCCCTTGCCTTGCCGATTCTGGCTTTGACGTCTGCATCCGTGCTGCCCTGCTTGTCAGTGACACTGCCTAAGTAAGTGAAGGCGTCTACTTCCTCAAGTTCCATTTCCTCCAGGGTCACTGTGTCTTTGTGGTTTGTGTTGACCTTGAAGACTTTAGTTGTCCCTTTATGGGTGTTGAGGCCTACTTGTGATGAGGTGTCTGCCAGTACTCGTGCCTTCTCCTGCATCTGCTGTCAACTATGTGATAGCAAAGCAAGGTCGTCTGCAAAATCTCGGTCATCTAGCTTTTGTCGTGAGTGTCCACTGGATCCCGTTTCCCCTCTGTGCTGTTGTGGTCGTCATTTTCCAATCGATAACCAAGATGAAGAGGAAAGGGGACAGTAAATAGCCTTGTCTGATGCCGGTCTTCAGACAAGGCTATTTCAAGTGAGCTGTCCTCTATGGCTAACTCTGCAGGTCATCCCTTCGTAGGGGTTCCTGATCATGTTGACCAATTTTTCTTTGATGCCATTGTGTCAGAGCAGTTTTCAGAGGGTGTCTCTGTCGATGCTGTCAAACGCCTTCTCATAGTCTATGAAGTTGATGTACAGCAGAGAGTTCCATTCCAATGATTGCCAACTATGATACGGAGGCTATGATACAGTGAGCTGTCCTCTATGGCCAACTCTGCAGGTCATCCCTTCGTAGGGGTTCCTGATCATGTTGACCAATTTTTCTTCGATGCCATTGTGTCAGAGCAGTTTTCAGAGGGTGTCTCTGTCGATGCTGTCAAACGCCTTCTCATAGTCTATGAAGTTGATGTACAGCAGAGAGTTCCATTCCAATGATTGCCAACTATGATACAGAGGGTTGTATCTGGTCCACACATTTTCTATTCTGCTGAAAGCCTGCTTGCTGGTCTCTTAGCTGCAGGTCAACGGCTTCCTTTTTTCGTTCCAGGAGGATTCCGTTGAAGATCTTTCCTGGCACTGAGAGGGCATTTGCTGAGGTTTCCTTTCTTGGGGAGCTTTACCATGTAGCCTTCTTTCCAGTCTGCTGGTACTTCCTCCTTCTCCCAGATCTTCTCAAATAGTGGATACAGTATCTCTACAGAGGTTTCCATGTCTGCCTTCAATGCCTCTGCTTGAATTTGGTCTGGTCCTGCTGCCTTGATGTTCTTCAGTTGTGTGATAGCCTTTTTAATTTCTAGCTTGGTAGGCTTTCCACAGTTGATGAGCAAGTTTGGCTCAGCGGGTTGAATGTCTGGGGGCTTAGGTGGTGTCTGTCTGTTCAGGAGTTCTCCGAATACTCCCAGTACTGCCCATCTCTCCTGCTGTTGTTCTAATCCTGTGATTGTTGTCCCTTTCTTGTCTTTTACTGGTCGTTCTGGCTGACTGATCATGCAGGACAGCTTCTTGGTGTTCTCGTACAGTTCTTCCATGTTTAATTTTACTGCTGCCTCTTCTGCTTCTTTAGCCAGACTGTCTTTGTAGTTTCTCTTGTCTTTCTTGGAGCTTTTCTTTACTGTTCTGTTGATCTGTGTATTCTTGTTGGGCTTTTGCCTTGTTTGACCTTGTACAGCTGTTGCTTATCTCTGCCTTCTTCTGTCTCCTCTCTTCTATCTTGCATAGTGTTTCTGCTGATATCCACTCTTTTTGCTGGCGCTTCTTTAGTCCAATCACTAACTAGCATGTTGTTGTGATGGTCTCTTATCTTTCCCACTTGTCTTGCATATTTTCTTCTTCGCTGAGCAGTTCTCGCAATACTTGGAATCTGTTCTTCAGATTCAACATGCACTCCTTCCTTTTCTGTGTGTCTTTCAAAAGGCATATGTTAAACATCTGTCTCTTTGTTGCCGTTTCCATCCAGTGCTCCTTCAGTTTCAGCTTCAGTGTGGCGACTAGCAGGTGGTGATCTGATGCTATGTCTGCTCCTCTCTTCACTCGTAGTACCTGCAGTGATCTCCTAAACTTCATGGTAATACAGAAGTGGTCTATTTGGTTCTTGGTCACACCATCTGGTGATATTCAGGTCGCCTTATGGATCCTCTTGTGTGGGAAGACGCTTCCTCCGATGAGTAGGTTGTTCAGGGCACAGGTGTCCATGAATCTCTCTTCATTCTTACTCATCTCTTACTCATCCCCCATACTTATGGGGGAATTAAATCCCCTGAAATCCCCCTGCTGATGTATTTTCCCTTTAGATGATCCAGGATGATCTGTCCGTTATTAAAGTCATAATTATTTTCATCGTCGCTGTCATTTGTTTCCATTCCCCTTCCAGAGCACTACGGTCAGCAGACCAACTGTGGCTGGAAGAACCCAGGTCCATGCTGAAAACTAGGGGGGACAGAGCCTTTGCAGTGGCAGCCCCTAGACTCTGGAACTGCCTCCCCCTCCACATCCGTGCAGCTCAGTCTCTGAATGTTTTTAAGTCCCTTTTAAAGACCCACCTCTATTCACTTGCCTTTGGCTAGTGTCTTCCTTTATGCTCCAGTATATAGTTTTAAATGTTCTCTTTTATTGCATTTCTTAATTTATTTTAACTGTAGCCCTTTTGTTTTTGTGCCTTAGCTCATTCCTTGATTATTGCACTTTATTGTGAAGCACTTTGGTGTGGCTAAGCCGTCTGTAAATGCGCTATATAAATAAAATTGACATTGACATTGACATTGACAAACCACAGGATGCTGGCAACAGCCAGACACTTCACCTCGAGTCAATCCGATAGCCATCCTAGTGTTAGAGAGATGTCCAGTGTTAGTAATGCTTAAATGGCAACTTGCAGGTTGGCATCCTCTGTTAATTAATGCGAGGGAAAATTATGTAGCGAATATCATTTTTAAATATCATCAGTTTATCATTTTGTTGTTTTTTTTTTACTAGTTTTTCTAATTCAACCAACATGCAGACCAAAACAAAACTTGAACGTGACTTAATTTAAGTCTTAAATGCTACAGCTATGCAATGTCGTAGCTCTAGTTCATTTTTGGTCTTCACATGCACGTTGCAAAAACGAGTCCAACTGTAATTCAAAGTTAGAAAAAAATAATGGAAAAAAATAAACATACTTTCACCACACATAATTTACTGGGGATGCCAACCTGCAAGTTGCCTTTAAAGGTCCCTGCCACCAAAATCTACATAAACACATTTTTTTATTACTTCATGTGTATATTCTGAGGTGAAGTACAATCGGTAAATATTAGAAACATGACCATTGTGTTTTCAGCTGTCTACCGGCTACCCCAATGCATAAACATGTGGAAAGTCTTTCCCACACACAAGGTTTGACTTTTGGACTGCATATGTCTATGTTAGTATGCACATAGCTATATTTACCAATAGGTCTCTGATGCTGCTGATTAAAAGGTAATCAAATGAATCAAACCAGTACAAATTTGGCAGTGAAAGGATTGTAAAAAGAAAAGAACAGAAAGAAGAGAATTTAGGCAGTGAGTTTATATTTTGCACTAGAGCTTATGGAAATGTAATGAATAGTATTTTGTTAAATATAGCATATAACCAATGGCAAGGACCAATCCCCCTGACCCCACCTTTAAAAAAAGGCTTTCAGGTTTCTTGTTCATTCTGGACGGGGCTGCCAGCTCCCCTGTACACGCCAGGAGTGTCGCATCTGCACTTAATCAGCAGGTGACTAGGTAACCATATCAGCCAATAAGAAGTTATGCATGTAATAGCATGTGTTTAAAAGGTACATTTTTGAAATGTGCTCTAAAACAAATTCTGTCATGTAGACTCGCTATTTGAGGGTGGGCGGGGTTTGGAGAGAGAGGGGTAAGGAGCAATTGTGTTCCAAATTTTGATTGGAGATACGCAAATGTGCATAGTGCTAGATTTAACCTAGAGAGGGAATCATCTAATGCAAAACAATGTTACAAGTGGTGTTGGGGTTTGGCTCTCCTTTAAAGCAGCAGTGTACCTGCTGAGAGAGAGAGAAGGGGGGGGGGTGCTACCCTACTCACTGAGCTCCCCCAGCTGTACGTGTCCCAGGACATAGAGGCCGCTCTTCTTGATGTCGTTGATGAAGGTGATAAGGCCAACACTGGTGCGGGGGTTGGACACCATCAATAGCACCTGGGGCCGCCAGAACTTGACATGGTCCTTACGCACGTCCAGCATCAGCAGGTACTTCCTCACCTGGGACAGGGGACAGAAGCAGGGTAGTTACAGAGGGGGACAGAGGGAGGCTGGAGGGGCCGGGGAGGAGATGGAGATGATTTGGAGATGAGATTTACTGGGTAGGTTTTTGTACCCAATGACTCCCCCCCCCCATTACCCCTTTGCTTTTCTTTCACACCCTAGTTGTAGTGTGTGTGTGTGTGTGTGTGTGTGTGTGTGTGTGTGTGTGTGACCTGAAGCAAGTCACAACTAATCAAAACGGCATTAGGATATGAGCTGGCTGCAGTGGTCCGGAGAATAGAGACTTATGGGAGTGTGAGTGTGTGTGTGTGTGTGTGTGTGTGTGTGTGTGTGTGTGTGTGTGTGTGTGTGTGTGTGTGTGTGTGTGTGTGTGTGTGTGGGGGGTAGCGTGCGACTCTTGCATTTAAGTTTTCATTATACGTTAAGGTTCTTGCCTGTGATTGTGTCGGATTGTGTGTGTGTGTGTGTATGTATGTATGTGTGTGCTTGGCGCCTGGGTATGTTGGGTTACATTACAAGACAACCACTGCTGATGAGCAGCCACAAAGGATAGCGATAGGGACGCGTAACCGTGCGGAACACACGGACACATCAACACCTAGCAGCCAGCGGCAGGGATTACACCGTTTACACTTTGATCGTCAAGTGATGTCGCTCATGTTAATGAGGACATTAGCAAGGCTAGAGCTCTATGTGTTTTTGTTTTTAAGTGTGTGTGTGTGTGTGGAATCTTTAATGACATTTGTACCAGGGTGGATGAAGTCACATTTTCTGACATCGTCACCATTATTCACTGGGAAAGGAAAAAACAAACAAAAGAAGAGGAAAAGAGCTGAGGGAGGGGATGTCTCTCTGTCGTGTTGCTTCTCTGAGCCGGCCGCTCCAATCTCCCCCCACTCATCCATCAGCCTCTCTCTCTCTCTCTCTCTCTCTCTCTCTCTCTCTCTCTCTCTCTCTCTCTCTCTCTCTCTCTCTCCTTCATTTTCAATGCCCCCCCCCACCCCCATTCATTTCCATCTGTCTCTCTATACCAATTGTTTTAACTCAACTTTCTATGGTTGTGGTTCCCTTGGTGCCAGTGTGTCTGTATTCTGCCGTTAGTCCCCATTTCAATCACCCAGTCACCCAATTGGTGAGCGGCCATGTTGGCCATGGCTAGAATGTGCACTAGATATCATGATGGGCCGCAGGACAGAGTATGCCCATCAACGTGACGTGGTGCACAAGCTGTGTGCGTCGTCAACTGTTGTTTGATTTGATCACACTCACCTGTTGAATGCCCCACCAGCCATGTCTGGAATCACCTGCATGTGTGTGTTTGCGCACACACACACATAATATACCAAAGACAATATACACTCACCGGCCACTTTATTAGGTACACCTTGCTAGTACCGGGTTGGACCCCCTTTTGCCTTCAGAACTGCCTTAATCCTTCGTGGCACAGATTCAACAAGGTACTGGAAACATTCCTCAGAGAGTTTGGTCCATATTGACATGATAGCATCACGCAGTTGCTGCAGATTTGTCGGCTGCACATCCATGATGCGAATCTCCCGTTCCACCACATCCCAAAGGTGCTCTATTGGATTGAGATCTAGTGACTGTGGAGGCCATTTGAGTACAGTGAACTCATTGTCATGTTCAAGAAACCAGTCTGAGATGATTCGCGCTTTATGACATGGCGCGTTATCCTGCTGGAAGTAGCCATCAGAAGATGGGTACACTGTGGTCATAAAGGGATGGACATGGTCAGCAACAATACTCAGGTAGTCTGTGGCTTTGACACGATGCTCAATTGGTACTAATAAGCCCAAAGTGTGCCAGGAAAATATCCCCCACACCATTACACCACCACCACCAGCCTGAACCGTTGATACAAGGCAGGATGGATCCATGCTTTCATGTTGTTGACGCCAAATTCTGACCCTACCATCCGAATGTCGCAGCAGAAATCGAGACTCATCAGACCAGGCAACGTTTTTCCAATCTTCGATTGTCCAATTTTGGTGAGCCTGTGCGAATTGTAGCCTCAGTTTCCTGTTCTTAGCTGACAGGAGTGGCACCCGGTGTGGTCTTCTGCTGCTGTAGCCCATCCGCCTCAAGGTTCGACGTGTTGTGCGTTCAGAGATGCTCTTCTGCATACCTCTGTTGTAACGAGTGGTTATTTGAGTTACAGTTGCCTTTCTATCAGCTCGAACCAGTCTGGCCATTCTCCTCTGACCTCTAGCATCAACAAGGCATTTGCGCCCACAGAACTGCCGCTCACTGGATATTTTCTCTTTTTCGGACCATTCTCTGTAAACCCTAGAGATGGTTGTGCGTGAAAATCCCAGTAGATCAGCAGTCTCTGAAATACTCAGACCAGCCCGTCTGGCACCAACAACCATGCCACGTTCAAAGTCACTTAAATCACCTTTCTTCCCCATTCTGATGCTCGGTTTGAACTGCAGCAGATCGTCCTGACCATGTCTACATGCCTAAATGCATTGAGTTGCTGCCATGTGATTGGCTGATTAGAAATTTGCGTTAACGAGCAGTTGGACAGGTGTACCTAATAAAGTGGCCGGTGAGTGTATGTACTTCCAGGCTGAAACCCAATGCACACGAGCGCACACACACTTTGCCTGTTAATGAAAATGGGTTATCTGACTGGACCACCACCACCCTATCCATATCCCCCTCGATGTCTGGGGAAGGGGTGGGGGAGAGATGAGGAGCAGCTACATAAGAAAGAGCAGGAGGAGGAAGAGAGGTCCAATAAGTTAAGTGGCTGTAATAATGCTCTGCCTCCAGTCAGGCTGCTGGCACCCCCTCTCTCTCCATACCGTCACACACACACACACACACACACACACACACACACACACACACACACACACACACACACACACACACACACACACACACACACACACACACACACACACACACACACACACACACACACACCCTGCCTAAAGACTTGGCGCCGGTCCCCCATAGCGATGGATCCAGTTGGCACGGCAACTTCCTGGTCCCCTTGAAGACAAGCGGCCTCCCAAGATAGAGGACACACGGAGGGGATGATGTAAAGCTCCCACTCTCTTTCCCTGTTTTACCACTACATGCAAAGTGCTTGGCTGAGGGAGAGGATCCAATCCATGCTGGGAGTGTGTGTGTGTGTGTGTGTGCACGTGTTTGTGCGTGCTTGGGCAGGTGTGTATGCGAGTGCGTTCATGCTACGTTTTAATGTTTTTATTTCTCGTGTGGTGTATGCGTGTGTCTTTGCTCCATCTCTTTACTTTAGCTTGAGATGGGCTCACCCAAACTGGTGACCCAACCTGCACAGATGCATGGAGACGTCTCACTGTACAGTGATGATGTTGATGATTTAACAACATCAAATTGGAATGGTAATAATTACCTATAATTAACTCTTAAAATAGTCAATTGTACTGCTGGGTACACACTTGCTGTTGCTATCATTTATAATAAACTAATACAGACTCAAATATTTCCTCCAGTCGCATGTGTGCATTCAGTCTTAGATTTGTGGGTTTAGTCTTATGGAGAGAAAGTAATGGGCCAGAATAATGGAATGGCATGAAGTAGCACATGCAAGGTGTTGAAGATGGTGGTGTAGTTGGTGAACATGGTGTACGTTGTGGTGTAGGTAGGTGTGTAGGTGTTGAAGATGGTGTAGGTTTTGAAGGTGGTGTAGATGGTAGTGATGGCTCGTTCGCGAACGAATCAGTTCGAAACGAACGACTCTTTAAAGTGAACGAAGTGACCTCGTTTGCCACTCTCGTTCGACTCGTTCGTCGTCGTTCGTCTCGTTCGCTGAGTCTCTGACGCGCTGCTGATTCGCGGCGCTGATTCGCAAGTCGCGAGTCGTTCCCTGACTGTGATTGACTCGAGGACTGAGACGTCATGACTCACGAGAGCCAGCCAATTGTATTTAAATATCAGTGAAATGGTAAATGCATGCTGTCTTTGTATTTTCTGTGTCATGCCAGATTAATAATATATTTGAATGTCTCGTCAATCTGTCTCGTTCTTTCATGCTTCCTTCTCACGCACGCAACCCGGCCGGGACCCCCACCTTGGTGGATCTTGGTCTTGAGTGGGGGTGGCCAATGGCCATCTTCACAATAGTAAATAAAATATGCCCAGAATAAACACAACTGTCATTACTGTCATAACTGTCATCATTAACTTTAAAACTCATCATTGCTAAATCAAGTCTATTATCTTGCTGATATATTAAACATCCAATAATCTACTACGCCCCCCCCCCCCCCCCCACACACATCCCGCTGCGTTTGGTTTGTCTAACTTTTCCTTGAATTGGGGGAATGGGGCATTTTGATCCTGACATGTCATTATGCATACATTAAATACATCTGTTGAACTCAAATTAAATACATATGTTAACATATTCAACCAGACACAATGTTGTATTTGCTATTATTCACAATTTATTAACACCATCAACCACCCTCCCCCAGTTGGTTTGTCGGAGTTGAACTGTAACTTTGGTTTGTCGGAGTTGAACTGTAACTTGATCTCTGAATGGTAACTTAACTGCATTCGTGATTCGTTTGAATGTTGTGAACGAGGGAGGATTCGCGAACGGCGAATGCATTCGCGATTCGCGAATGCATTCGCCGTTCGCGAATGAGAACGAGGGGCGGAGGGAGGAGCTGAGTCTGAACGACTGAACGACTGAACGAGTGAATGATTCACCGCTACCGGAAACACGACTGAACGAGTGAATGATTCACCGCTACCGGAAACACGACTGAACGACTGAACGAGTGAATGATTCACCACTACCGGAAACACGACTGAACGAACGAACGAACGAACGAACGAACGACTCTTTATGGCGAACTGAACGACGCAAACTGATTCGCGCAAACGAATCATGAAATCCATCACTAGTAGATGGTGGTGTAGGTATTGAAGGTGGTGTAGGTGTAGGTGGTGGTGTACCTGGTGGAATATGAGTGCCTGGCTGATGTAGCCCCAGCTGGAGGTGGGGCTGAGGTAGTGGATGAGCAGCAGCAGGAGCAACATAAAGGCGATGCTGGCAGAGGCGTAGATGGCATTGATGAGGAACATCATGATGGCACAGCCCATGATGCCCAGCACGCACGTGTGCCATGTGAAGTAGCGGAAGGTGGGCCTGTAAACAGGATGGTGCATTACCGATTGTTAGACAGGAGCTATTGGAAGGAGCATCTAGTGTAGAGTCTACTCTAGCCCTTTGTGAACCTTTTAACCTTCTCTGCTTGGTATGCTAACCTTGAAATGAATTAACTGAATGGTTGGCTAACATTGGTCAGCTAAAGTTACCATATACTTTATACTGTATGTTTTATAAGCAATAAGTTTGTTACATTGTCAAGTATTATTTGTTGCACCGCTGCTGGAAGCATATCGGGGAAATATTACATTATTATTATCATCTCAGCCCGATTTCCACTGCCAACTACGGTGACCACTATGGAGGCCTATATACAGGTACATCTATACCCTATATCAAATATTCCAAACGTTATGGCCACAGAATCCGAGGCTGATCACAACAAGCTGAGCCGTCCATCCCACCAGTGCTTACCAAACCTCATAGCCGACTGTCGCTTTTGCCTTGCTTGTTATTAAAAGAGAAAACTAAACTGAGCTATGCTGAATGGATTGAATGAAAGGGAAATGCAACCATGGTTCTATGAATTTCGGATGAAGGAATGAAACCTTGCCATCAATTTCTTATTATTTAAATAAAATGTCTTATTTCCGTACTAACATATTTATCCATTATCATCATATTCAAACTTGTGATATTGATTTTCAACTGGAAATGTTTTTTATTTGTTATAATTGTAGGCCTATATCTCAACCAACAGTGGCTGGTGACCGAAAAAATGTACTTCAAGCTCATGGCGCCTGCATTACTGATATCTTCTGGATTAATTTGGCCATTCTCTCCCTAAATTATAATTAATAAACGTGTTTCACATAACAAATTGAAAAAAAAAACATGAATTAATGAATTAATAATAAATCGCCTAATTAATCGTCTTATTAATGAACCAAAATAGTTTTATTTGAAATCTGCAACGCTGACTTGAGACTTGACTTGGACTTGCACCCAAAAGACTTGACTTGACATTTACATTTAGCAGATGCTTGTGTCCAAAGCGACTTACAATAAGTACATTTGTCAGAAGAAAGTGCAACAATATATCGCTATCAGTAGAGTAAGGATTTCACAAGAACAAGTTTCAAGCAGGCCCAATTGCTAAGTTAACCCATTGCTAGTATACAACAGAGATAGCTAGGGTAAGATGCTAAGTGCTAAGATACTAAGTGATACTGGGTCATCAGAGAGCTTCAACACTGTCTCAACCTAAAACAAATGGCATTCATACAGGGAGAAGCAGAAGGTCGTTTACATCCTCTCACAGCTACACCCAAGGAAAGTTCCTGGACCGGACAGCTCAAAGGCCGCGTACTGAAAAAGAGCACAGCTCAGATGGGTGGTGTGGTGGCACGGCTTTTCCAGCTGTTCCTGAGTGCCAGCTTCGTCCCCAGGGCATGGAAGGAGACAACCATCATCCCTTTTCCCAAAAAGCCCCATGCCAAAGCCATGAACATTTTGAGGCTTTTGGCACTCTCCTCCATCCACTGCAAATGCATGCAGAGGGTGGTCGCTGGGGAGCATACCACCATGTTGAGCAGAAGTGTGGACCTGCTCCAGTTTGTCTACAACCATCATTAAACGGGGAGTTGATGATGCCAGCCTAACCTTTCTGGATACAGTGGCTAGGCACCTCGACTCACAAAACTCGTCAGGATTTGAATCATGGACTTTTCATCTGCTTTTAATACAGTAAACAAACAACAAACAAACGCAACTCTGCATCACCTTCAAGGACTACAGGTCAATACAACACTGGTTTTATGGATGAAGGAACATGGGTGAACGGTTTTAATTCCAACAAAATTGTTTTAAATATTGGGGTCCCACAGAGGTGTGGCTTGTCACCCATCTTCTTTTCCATATACCCAAACAAATCCACCTGCAATACCCCTCAAAAGTCACTTTTTAAGTATACTGATGGAACGCCATCTCTGGAACCAATCTGTAGGGCAGGCCACCCTGGCCATGTCATCAATAAGACCAAAGAGCTATGTTGCGAAGCGTTTCTCCTAAGAAGGCTGAAAGGTTTTAATGTCAGACAGGACAATTTAACAGCAGTATACTGGTCACTCATTGAATCATTCCTCACATTCAGCATTTTCCTGGGTGCAGACCTTTGAATCCGCCAACTCCACCGAGTTGGAGAGTTGACTGCTTCTGGTCTGGCATTATGACATCAAACAGCGGTTTCTTGTTTGAGAAAGTGATTATTCAATGAGCGCCGCAGGGGGACTAATGATTAGCCCATCAGCGCCACGGGTGGGACTAACACCGCATTGTCAAACTGTGCGCCGGAACCAAGGAGGAGTAATAACAACAATGGCTACCGCTATAGACAAGATAGATGCTGCTATCGAGGCTGTTCTAAATAGAAGTATGTTGAGGTATGTCTTCTCAATACCGCCCGACATTGTAGTTTGTTTTGCCTTTGCTCCGCTCCACTCTTAAAACCCAGGCAAAACCAGTATGTTGGCATGGCTACGCATCAGTGTTGACTTAAAATTACTGTATGTTAGATTCTGGATACGTTGGTCTCAAGTGATTGGTTAGGGAAAGTCAAATCCCCCTACCCCAAGGAAATCGGTGCAATTGGAGTGGAGGCATGTCAGACTGAAGATGGAAATGGAGTGTAATGATATCAGGCTAATTCAACATCCTGGTACAAGTTCCTTACAGAGAAAAGCTGAAAAAACTGAAGAATCATCAAGCATGTGACCAAAATCGCTGGTACCACTCAAAGCAGACTCTCAGACCTATAGTCACACAGTTAAAAGAAAGGTAGACTAAGGACCACTAAGGACCCTTCACACCCCCTTCACCATTTCTTTTAACTACTCCCACCAGGCCGCTGCTTCAGAATACCTCTGGCCAAAAAGAGTTACTTACAAAAACTATTTCATTCTCACTGCAATATCCATTTTAAACAAGGCCAAATAGACTGACACCACTTATTACTTTCATGGGTGTATGTCTTTGTTGTTTGTGAGCCCCTAACCTAAGACAATGTTCAATCATTATGTGATAGACAATCAAAACATTTTAAAATCTTGAAACCATTCATTGGAAATTTCAAATGGGCCACAGTGTGGCCCATCAATCAGACTAAATATCCGTGACATATGTTTAACAATAATGACGATGTTTTAGATTGCCAGTGTATCCAGAAAGGTTGGATAATCGAGTAAGAAAAAACATTATGGGATATTTTACGAATCCATTCATTACATTTTAATGCGTAATTTTCGTGAAATATTATCATGTTTACGCTTTGTTAACATAAAGACCCACTTGAATATGCAACTTTACCTTTTATTGTAATTTAATAGTAAGATGCATCTGGACACACAAAATACACACACACACACACACACACACTTGGAATGGGCAGGAGCTGTAACAATTCTGCCCCACCCACTACCTGTTTTTCCTTTGTGTCATTAGTGTAACATCATTTCAATTTGTCATTTCCTTGTTTGTTGTAGGTTTGTTTCGGTCTGCCTGTTTTCATGAAGTAAAGCTTCCTTTCGCACCTACCTATCCTGACTCTGATCTCTGCATTTGGGTAAACCTCCCTGCGCAAGCTGTGACAGAAGGAACCGACCACAAAGTGAATCCAGCAGAGATTTTCTCATTATCCACATTCCTGGCAGTGAGTGCCAGAACCGCCTCATTGGCTATATCCTGGAGAGGATTGCAGCGCTTGCTCCCTAGCAACCCAGCCTGCTCCCCAGCCCTGTTCCCGAGCCTGAGCTGGCTAGTCCTGTTCCTGACCTGTCTAGCTCTGTTCCTGACCTGTCTAGCTCTGTTCCTGACTTGCCTAGCCCTATTTCTTACCTTCCTGGCCCCATTATTGTACTCGACCACGCGTTGAGGAAGGCCATCAGTGGACGTGAAGAGGAGCTCGACATGAGGAAAATGTGGAAGTTTGGGCTCAGCAGGACGATCAAGCACGACCTCTTTGTCTCTGTCGAATCCGTCCTGCTGTATAGGGCAGAAACATGGACACACCGCTGCAAATCGCTGGACATCAGTGTGGGGGGGCGTGGTGCATCAGCCGCAACGGGGAGCTGTGGAGAGGGCTCGGGAGAGCCGCGCCAGGTGAGAGTGATTGGCACACCTGGGTTCCATTGGGCTAACCACTCTCTCCCTTTATAAACACAGTAGCGTGCTGGACCCGGGAGATTGGAGACCCGAGCACACGGGTCGGCGACCGGAGCCAGAGCTGGGCCCGCGGCGACGCCAGTGTGCGAGACAATTGTATATGCAATTAAAACCTGTTCTAACGGAGACTGACTGGTGTGATTCCCTACCTCGGAACCCCGTGGCATCAACACACACACTCGAGGAGGGGCACCGTCATGACAGTTGTACCATCAGCTCGGCGTATAACATCTGCCTGAAACTCCGAATAAACACCTTGCAATACCATCTACCCGTGTCCTGTGTCGGAGGGCCCCAAGAAAAGCCACTTAGGTGGCGTGTGGCCGGACGAACCCTGTCACACTGGCGCCCAACGTGGGGCAGGTAGGATGGAAGCTCAGCAGCCCATGAACACGCTGGCCCAGATGCTGGCGGAGGTGGCGGCGATGAACCGGGACCAGGCGGTCCTGAGCCGTCAGCAGCTGGCGGCCCTCCAGGGCCAGGCGGAGAGGCAGACCCAGCTGCTGGAGACAATGGTGAGGCGAGCAGGGGCAGCGGCACCGGCCCCCTCGTTCACCGGCATGACGGTGCATAAGATGGCGGCCCACGATGACCCGCAGTCATTTCTCGACATGTTCGAGGCCACGGCGGCGGCATGCGGCTGGCCGGTGGAGGAGTGGGCCGTGCGGCTGCTTCCCCTGCTGTCAGGGGATGCACAGACGGCGGCGCTGGGGCTGCCCGCCCCCTCCCGAGGACAGTACGGGGAGGTGAAGAGGGCGGTACTCGACAGGCTGGGGCTGTCAGCCGAGGACCACCGACGCCGGTTCCGGGGGGGCAAGCTGGGGCCCGCCGAGCGGCCGTTTATCTTCGCCCAGCAATTAAAGGACGCGGCGACCAGGTGGCTGCAACCAGGGGGGTCCGCCGGCGAGGGGAGGATATTGGAGAAGATCGTCCTGGAGCAGTTCGTGGAGGGGCTCCCAGCCGCCACCTCGGACTGGGTGATGTGCCACCGCCCGGCGGACCTAGCCGGGGCCATCACCCTGGCGGAGGACCATCTGGCCATCCTCTCCCGGGGCCGGGCTCAGGAGGGCCGGCCGGTCCCTCGGTGGCACCCCGCAGAAGTCCCACGTCGGGGCCCCCGCACTGGACACCCACTCGACCATCCCCCAGACCCCGCTCGTTCTACAATAATAATCGGCCCTCCCCTCTCCCCCGCACTAATCCCCCTTCTCTTTCTTTCCCTCCCCAGGGTCCAGCCGCTACAGGCGCGGCTTCCGACCCACAGAGGGCTCCTCAGGCGGCAGGGCAGGAGTGCTGGAGGTGTGGGCAGCTCGGCCACTTCCGAGGGGAGTGCCCCCTCATGGAGGTGGGCCAGGTGATCCGGGTTGTCGGCCCTCCAGCACCCTCCCCCGGTCCAGGGGGGACGTACAGCGTTCCGTTAAGGATTCAGGGGGGTACACATCAGGCGATGGTGGACTCAGGCTGCATGCAGTCCATCGTTCATCAGAACCTGATTCGGCCCGGGGCTTTGATAGAGGCGGGAGGTGTGGATATTAGGTGTATGCATGGGGATATTCACACATACCCTGTAGTACTGGTGGAAATTCAGTTTAAGGGGGGAAGCATAGTGTAAAGGCAGCGGTTAGCTCCCGCCTGACGCATCCCCTGATTCTGGGTACTGATTGGCCAGGGTTTGATAGGTTAGTGGGACAGTGTGCGGGGGTGCGTTCACGGCCGACAGGGACAGGGGATACGTGCGCTGTGCTCAGCGGTGACGCGAGGTCGTCCGACACTGCAGACGGGGAGGGGGAGCCGGCGGGGCCTTCACAGGAGGCTCCGCGGGTTCCCGTGTTCGACTCCATGGAGGATTTTCCACTCGAGTCTCGTGACGATACTCTACGCTTTGCCTTTGACCAAGTGATAAGAATTGATGGTCACATGGTGCGCCCTGACGCAGCGTTAACGTATCCACATTTTTCATTGCGTAGGGACAGACTATACAGAGTGAGTCGTGACACTCAGACAGAGGAAATAACTACACAGTTGGTGGTACCAAAGAGCCGCCGGGAAATAGTGTTCCAGGCGGCTCATTATAACCCAATGGAACCCAGGTGTGCCAATCACTCTCACCTGGCGCAGCTCTCAGGAGCCCTCTCCACAGCTCCCCCTTGCGGCTGATGCACCACGCCCCCCCACAATCAGGATGCTCCGTATGGCCCAGAACGTCTCGTGGATGGAACACATGAACAATGTTGACCTCTATTGCTGGTGACCACAAAGATTTGTCAAAGGAGACTGACGCTCATCGGCCATAATGGCGTCATCCTAACCTCATCGATTAAAAACTTGTCCTCTGGGAACCCATGTATGGTAAAGCCAGATGCGGTGCTCAGAGGATGACATAAGCCAGCGCTGATGCTCGTGCTGCCTTTATTGACTCTTACAACCGACTAATCAGCTTGTTTGTTTTCCAACAGTAAACTGTTGGAGAAATTGTATTTGTCCATATACAATGCTATTTCTAGCAAGCTATGATCAATCTGCCCACCTGCCCTCCATCTGCCCTAGCATGGATAGAAAGCTACCAAACTAATAAAACACAGGTGCTCTTTTACGGAAGACTCTCAAATGCCAAAACATGGCTGAAATGCCTATTCAGGCAGCATTCGGAGGCAGGGAGGCATCAATCCATGTCTCAATCGAATAGTTCGGCCTTCTGTTTGGGACACAGCCATATACACTCACTGGCCACTTTATTAGGTACACCTGTCCAACTGCTCGTTAACGCAAATTTCTAATCAGCCAATCACATGGCAGCAACTCAATGCATTTAGGCATGTAGACATGGTCAGGACGATCTGCTGCAGTTCAAACCGAGCATCAGAATGGGGAAGAAAGGTGATTTAAGTGACTTTGAACGTGGCATGGTTGTTGGTGCCAGACGGGCTGGTCTGAGTATTTCAGAGACTGCTGATCTACTGGGATTTTCACGCACAACCATCTCTAGGGTTTACAGAGAATGGTCCGAAAAAGAGAAAATATCCAGTGAGCGGCAGTTCTGTGGGCGCAAATGCCTTGTTGATGCTAGAGGTCAGAGGAGAATGGCCAGACTGGTTCGAGCTGATAGAAAGGCAACTGTAACTCAAATAACCACTCGTTACAACAGAGGTATGCAGAAGAGCATCTCTGAACGCACAACACGTCGAACCTTGAGGCGGATGGGCTACAGCAGCAGAAGACCACACCGGGGTGCCACTCCTGTCAGCTAAGAACAGGAAACTGAGGCTACAATTCGCACAGGCTCACCAAAATTGGACAATCGAAGATTGGAAAAACGTTGCCTGGTCTGATGAGTCTCGATTTCTGCTGCGACATTCGGATGGTAGGGTCAGAATTTGGCGTCAACAACATGAAACATGGATCCATCCTGCCTTGTATCAACGGTTCAGGCTGGTGGTGGTGGTGTAATGGTGTGGGGGATATTTTCCTGGCACACTTTGGGCTTATTAGTACCAATTGAGCATCGTGTCAAAGCCACAGACTACCTGAGTATTGTTGCTGACCATGTCCATCCCTTTATGACCACAGTGTACCCATCTTCTGATGGCTACTTCCAGCAGGATAACGCGCCATGTCATAAAGCGCGAATCATCTCAGACTGGTTTCTTGAACATGACAATGAGTTCACTGTACTCAAATGGCCTCCACAGTCACCAGATCTCAATCCAATAGAGCACCTTTGGGATGTGGTGGAACGGGAGATTCGCATCATGGATGTGCAGCCGACAAATCTGCAGCAACTGCGTGATACTATCATGTCAATATGGACCAAACTCTCTGAGGAATGTTTCCAGTACCTTGTTGAATCTGTGCCACGAAGGATTAAGGCAGTTCTGAAGGCAAAAGGGGGTCCAACCCGGTACTAGCAAGGTGTACCTAATAAAGTGGCCGGTGAGTGTACATTGCGAGATTCCCCAGAGCTCTTCCTTTGGACCACTGCTCTTCTCGATTTTTACAAATGATCTCCGACTTGCTTGTGAAAAAAGCCTGTGTGTCTATGTATGCAGACGATTTAACAAACTACATGTCTGTACCAACAGTTAAGGAAATTACCTCAGCCCTCAACAAAGAGTTGCAGATATTATTTAACTGAATCACTGATAAGAAATTTGTCCTGAACATATGTAAGACTAAGAGCTTCGTATTTGGAACAAAACACTCATTAAGCTCTAAACCCCAGCTGAATCTGGTACTGAACATTGTTGCTGTTGAGCAAGTACGGGAAACAAAGCTTATTGGTGTCATTTTAGACTGTAAACTGACATGGTCAAGACATATAGATTTACTGGTGCAAAAGATGGGGAGAAACATCTGTAGTCAAGAGATACTCTTCTTTTTTAACACACAGCTGACCAAACAGTTCCTGCAGACACACTCCTGCAGACACTTAGATTATTGCCCGGTGGTCTGGTCAGGTACTACATAGACAAATCTAGGGAAGCTACAACGGGTTCAGAACAGAGCAGCTCGGCTTGCCTTTAGTGCACACTGAGGGCTAATATAAACGACATGCATGACCGACTTATCTGGCTGAAAGTTGATGAGATTAAAAGCATCACTTCTTTCTTTTGTAAAAATATGAATGTATTGAAAATCCCTGACTGTTTGTATAGGCAGTTCACACTTAGCTCTAATGCACACACACACACCCCACAAGACATGCCACCAGTGGTAACTACTCAATTTGATGTTTCTGTCTGCCTGTTTCCATGAAGTAAAGCTTCCGTTCGCACCCCGAGTCTGATCTCTGATTGTTTTTGGCAATAAAGATTGCCATCAGTAAACATCTCGAGTCACTCTCTCTAAAAACTAGGGACCAAGTCAGAAACCTTGGCGTGCTGATAGACTCAGATTTGACCTTCAGCAGTCATATCAAATCCATCACCAAAACAGCCTTCTATCAGCTTAAGAACATATCCAGAGTGAAGGGTTTTATGTCTCAAACAGACCAGGAGAAGTTGATTCATGCTTTCATCTCCAGTAGACTCGACTACTGTAACGGTCTTCTGACTGGACTCCCACAAAAAAGCATTAAACAGCTGCAGCTCATTCAGAATGCTGCAGCTCGAGTTTTGACCAGAACAAAGAGATCAGAGCACATTACTCCAGTTCTAAAGTCTTTACACTGGCTCCCAGTCAGCTATAGAATAGATTTTAAAGTTCTGCTACTGGTCTACAAATCACTGAATGGTTTAGGTCCAGAATACATGAATGACATCTTAGTAGAATACAAACCCAGTAGGGCTCTGAGATCTACTAACTCAGGTCAGATAGTGAAGCCCAGAGTTCAAACTAAACATGGTGAAGCAGCTTTTAGCTGTTATGCTGCACAAAACTGGAACAAACTACCAGCTGAACTGAAATCAGCCCCAACTGTGAACATTTTTAAATCCAGGTTAAAAACACTTCTCTTCTCCTGTGCTTATGATTGAGCTTGTTCAAAGCACTTTAAATTGTACATTTTAATTGCACTATGTCCATTTAAATCATGATTTTATGCTGCTCTTATAGTATTTTATTTCTTTCTATTCTTCTATTCTTTTATTTTTTATTTTTTTTAAATTTTTTATTTCAATTCTTATTGTTTTATGTAAAACGCATTGAGTTGCCATTGTGTATGAAATGCGCTATATAAATAAAGCTGCCTTGCCTTGCCTTGCCTCTGCATTTGGGTTCACCTCCCTGCGCAAGACGTGACAGGAGCGCCTCTACCTGTCAAAATGTGTGTGTGTGTGTGCGCGCGTGTGCGTGCGTGTGTGTGTGTATGTGTGAGTGTGTGTGATGCAGTTCACATCACAACTTTAGTGTCTCCCCACCGTGTCTCGTCTGTGCATCATTTAGGTCATCAATCGATTGATTAATTAATTGTAGCGCTAGACAACATAAATACAACATGGTGGGGCAGACCATCCATATGCATCCAGTTAGAGATCATAGGCATCAGAATGAATAATATCCAACAACAACCAAATTACTGGTCAGTCTTATAGCTGCTCAGTACAAGCAATGGCTCAAATAATAGGATACTTGTTCAGAACAAAAAGTTTCTTCCTTCCTTCTCTTGCACCTTCCCTCCCTCCCTCCGTCTGTCTCCTCCATGCTGCTGTCGCCATGCGGGGACCAATTAGGATAAAAGCCCACCCTGCTCTGCTACACCCCCCCCTCCTCTTTTGTCCCTAAGTGCTCCCCTATTCCCCTCCCCTGCTACGCCACCATCCTCAGTGTTCCTTCAATTACCTCACAGGCCCCGCCCCACCCCACCCTGTCAGTGATGTCATTTAGCTGACACAGCAGAAAGAGCTGAGAGGGGAGGCGGGGGAGAGCGAGAAAGGGGGGACAGATAGTAGGGCCCCGAGCCAAAAGATGCATTACGATTGGAAAGCTGGGGACAGACACGCTATACGGCTAAAGCTACAGTGTAGCATAGCCGCCGGTCATGTCCCCACGAGGAAAGTGTATGAGATGTCAGGCTTTTTTTTTTCAACGTGAGCAGGATGAAAAAATAAAGTCCATAAAACTAACAGGACAAAATTCAATTACTGCAATTATTTTTTTTGTTAAATGTTTGTATTGTCTAGTGTCTATTGTGTGTTTTGAACTAAAACAAAAAGCAAGAAAACTTTTTTTTGAAAAAAAAAGGCTGGAGAGCAGTGTTTGTGTTACACTTAAGGCAAGGCAATAGTGACGACATGTCATACTATCGTCATCTACATGGACATTATTATAGCCACATGTCTAGCAATACGTTAATTCAACATTGAACACTCAAGTTTATTGTCTCTTAAAACCTAACAATTGAATATCGACTTTTGGGTCCAATTGAGTTTTGTTTTTGTTTTTTTACTTCTCTCACTGAAGTTGGGGTCATTGTCTAAGATTGGAATTTGCAGCAACAATAATATTTTTAAAAATAATAATAATAAAATAATAATAATAATAATAATAATAATAATAATAATAATAGTAATAATAATAATAGATTAGCAATAATGACAAACAGCAACATGTACTGGGACCACTAGTTCTCAGACTAAGACATTCATATATCACACTATAACAATATATTGAAGGTATGGTTATATTTTATATCTATCATATGGCCAATAATTAGGGTACAGGATCATGAGATATAAGCAGAGGCATATAATCATAGAGGCGACTCCTCATGATCAGAGTGAGTACGTTGTTGGTGACATGTGTAGAGTACATAGTGTGAGGTCAGATTATAGCGAGGAACAGGCAGGCTTGTCGCTGTACGTGTAAAGAATCTTTTAGATAATACCCGGAGGACAAGGGGGGAAGACGACAACAGCCAGCCCTTGTTATGACGTTTTCACTGTTTGTGTATATAACTTCCTGGGTCAGGGATAGTCGGTGTGCAGACTTTGTGAACTGACACACACTTTGTTGTCTGTCAGGGAAACATAGTTGGACCCAGATATCTGTAAAACTGCACATTCTACTGGTGTTAAGAATAAAACTGATTATTGAGTAAACTAAATCTTCTTCTATCGCTTCATTAAAGAACACGCATGAGTAAGAGTTTAACGAGAAACTGCTTTTCACAACAATATATAGATACTACTAGAGATACTCACACCTTCTGGACTGGTTGCTGCTGTTGTGCACCAACAGGACTGTTTGTTTCTTTAGGTTCAATTTCATTTGACCCATTCAGGAGTACATCCCCCAGCATGCAACCGTGTTTCATTTAGTGCACCCTCTGAGCAGGGACTACTACTATTTGTGTACTTAATCCTTCCCCATGACCCTGCGATATGAACGTGTGTTTGTGTGCTTCTAAGCCATTGGTCAGTGGCTGCGCAGCATCGGTGGTGGAACCCACAGCACCCCCTAAGGAACAATCTGGGCAACTGGAGCAGTAAGTGAAAAAGCCAATAGCAACCTCCTGAAACAACACACACACACAAAACCCATATTTTGGTTAAAATACACATTTAACTGCATGGATGGACGAACCCATGTATGAACCCATTGACAGGCGCGCACACACACACACACACACACACACACACACACACACACACACACACACACACACACACACACACACACACACACACACACACACACACACACACACCAACCAGACATCATTTACGCTACATCATAATTTTGGCACCCAGCCCCCCCCCTCCCAGACATACACAAGAGAAACTCACTGGTGTGCCAAATTCAGGGGAAAGGGAAATATTTCTGCTAAATTAGTTATGCTAATTACAGAGCAGCTCTCACGGGGGGAGACGGTGCTAAATAGCTTTCAATTCCCCTCGCCTGGAAAGAGATGTGTGTGTGTGTGGGGGGCGGGGGCAGGCTGGTGTGGGGCTGGGGAGGAAAAAAAACCAGAAAACAAACAAGCGAGTGAATAGTGTTAAAAATCGCCCGCCGATGGAGCGACAACTAGCTAATGGAATTAACAGCCCCCTAAGGCGGGGGGGGGGGGGGGGGGGGTGAGGGGGTTCCACAAAGCAGGCAACCAGGCGCTCCTTATCAGCTTGGGAGGGAGGGGGGGTTCCACAAAGCGTGCTCTCCTTATCAGCTCAGTGCTCCAGGGAGAGACAGAGAGGGAGAGGGAGAGAGAGAGAGGACGAAACGTTGGTTGCTTGGTTGGAGTAGAGGGGAGGGGGGGGTTGGGTGGCTTCAGAAAGTTTGAGCACAAACTTTGCGTCCTATATCCTCCGCTGGCGGTCAAGGGCCGATAGCGGCGGCGAGTGGACCAAAACACTCCACCAAAAAAATTAAAATAAAAAACAACAAAAAAACCCAAATGCTCTGGGAGCGCAACGTTTTAATTGTCATTTTTCCACACATTGGGCTCAGTGTTAAATCTGAAACAAACAAGAAAAAAACCCAATCCATCAGTAGGGCCAGTTTTTGCTTTTGTGATTATTTTTTTACCCATTTCATAATTTGACAGTACCAGCTCCATTGCCACGTAACACGCTTTGTCTGGCCGTGTGTTTTCTGAGGGGTGCAACACGGAAGCGAAGCCGTGAAAGGTTAGCGTGTGATAAGGAAGGGAAGCGGTGAGTAACATTACCACACCTGAGTCGCTACACTCAACAGATACAAAAAAATCATAACAGGAAAGCAAAAGCTTCATTTACCCAAGAAAAGTGTTTCGATGAAGGCCTGTGGATCGAGAACTATTTCTCGCCGTCTTCAGTTTTGTGTATTTGTTGACATGCTATGTATTGGATTAAATTTATTTGCAATTACTGTGCCCCCATTCAATGGCTGTAGCAAGAGAATCCATAACAGGGGCAGCATAATCTGTCCACGCTGTCAGACCCTCTTTTTTTACGACTCTAAATGCAATTCAGTCGTGATGTTTAAATGGTTTTCCCCCTCCCCACCTCGCACCCCTGAGAAAGAAATTAAATTTCAATGACCCATGTTGTATGGAAAGGTAGACATAATCAATAGAAGCATTTTGTTTCAACTACTCTTCTGCCTCTTGTAGGTCATTAAATCAAGAACAACAAACAAAAAAACACATTAGTAATCGCATGAAGCCAGGTGAACACATCGACAAAAGACTCGTACAAGGAAAATGTTGTTACAATCTCAAAAAATGGCCAAACAACCAAACCAAAGTGAGACCTTCAGCACACTTTCCATGGTACGCACCCATTTGGTTTCCCGCCTCCATGTATATATAGTACATACATACCAGGGGTCGCGTTAACCGAATATTTTCCGTCATTGACTGTTTTTTTAAAACGGTGACGGAAAAATCTGAGGGCCGTCCGTCATTTTGACAGATTGCAATTCAAACCCTGACCACTTGGCGGCGATGAGCATATTAATTGGCTCTTGTAGAAGAAGAGAAGTAGAAAAGAAGAAAAATGTCACGGCAGTTGAGAGTTGAAACATTTGAAACAACAAACCCACTTGAAACATTTGATTACGTGCAAGCGGTTCAAGTCCATGTGGACCAGGAGGAAGGTTGACCTAGAAGCCCCACGTCACTTATCCGCGCCGCCTTGAAAACTCGTCCGCCTGGCGGCGTGTTGACTAGTGAATCAACTAGCTCCAGCGTGTTGACTAGTGGATCAACTAGCTCCCGCCCGCATTGTGGTGATGAATCACCGTCAAGCCCCACTATACGTGAATCGCCTGGAGGCCGATATTCTTACATATACTTCTGCTTGATGTGTGTATCCACGGTGTGGATTATTTGTTCAGCTTGTTTGGACTGAATATTAATTAAAAATGAATTAAAATGAAAGGCTATTGAACATGTCATTATATCATTTAAAAAATTAAAGTGACCGGTAAAAATAGATTATGACGGGATTTTTATGACCCTGTCAGTCAAAATGACGGACAGCGAAAAAGTCTAGCGCAACTTCTGATACATACATGTACATATTGCCCCCCAAACACACCGCTGCCTGACATTGGTCGGTTACATGCCGCTATTCCGACATGCCGCTACTTAGACATTGACGTCTAGTGGTCGGAGTGGCGGCATTAATATTATTTTCCAAGCGTCCCACTACTGCGACAATTTTTTTTCCCCATTGTCTGAGTAGCGGCACTTTACTTTTTTTCAAACGTCCTGCCATTCCGACATGAGGCCATTAATATTTGTCATTATCATTGTACTTTAAATTAATTAATTAATGTGATTATACCCATATGTTCTGGACTTAGCATACACGCAGCTTATGCATGGGTGTGACAAATACATGGGAAAACAATTTCTAAAAAGAGCCAATCATCCAACTTCGAGGCTGCCCCTAGTTGGTAATATATAGGACTAGCCTATCCATATCAAATCCAAAAGCAACAATCTTCATAACAAAATCAGAGTATCCTTTTCAAAAAATATTATTTCGCCGTTCTTAAATTAGGCTTCCACAGCGCAAAAAAAGGTAGGCCTACACCTTGAAACTTTGTTCAATCAACTTAAAGTCCGATTAAACTTCATTCAAAGGCAGTCCATAATTCTAATTAAATTGATTTCTAACGAACAAGTCCAAATTTCAGGTCCTAGAGCTTTATTCGTGCTTCTTCTTATATATTTTTAAGTAGACTGCTGGCCTGCACGCACAGAGTTTGTTTGATGCATGGAGTTTCAACCTTTTCCCCCTGAGAGCTGAATAAAAATGAGGAGAGCTCCCTGTCTTTTACATAATGTGTAGGCCTAACATTTATTCACATGGCCGGTTCAAAATCACCTAGTTTTTGACTGAAATGTGTGCCGATATCAATTATTGTGAAAAACATTGTTTGGAGTAGAGGTCTGCACTCGCGATGCAAATGGAAGCTCATTGCGGGTGCGGGCGGGATGATAGAGGTAGGCCTACATTTATTCTATATTAATAACTATTATTATTATTCTATTGCACTTTCTATGAAAAGTAGGCCTAATTGTTGTAATAGCGGTACCAAAAAAGATCGGATGCGGGCGGGATGATAGAGGTAGGCCTACATTTATTCTATATTAATAACTATTAATATTATTCTATTGCACTTTCTATGAAAAGTAGGCCTAATTGTCATATTAATAACTATTATTATTATTCTATTGCACTTTCTATGAAAAGTAGGCCTAATTGTCATATTAATAACTATTATTATTATTCTATTGCACTTTCTATGAAAAGTAGGCCTAATTGTCGTAATAGCGGTACCAAATTGTAGTAGGCCTAATTGTCGTAATAGCGGTACCAAATTGTCGTAATAGCGGTACCAAAAAAGATCGGATTAGGGGCATGTCTAAATAGAGGCATGTCGTAATGACGGGATGTCGTAATGGAGGGTTGTCGTAATAACGGGCTGTCGTAATAAAGGGCGGACCCCACATTGGTCAACAATACCACGTGAGCGATTGCATCTCACCGTGACTCGCATTATTAAACAAACACATCACCACACATCACAGTGACTGTATTGTACCCATGACTAAATCACTGTGGTTCGACAGCATTTTGAGAGCCTATGCAAACACGCCATTTTGGTGTTCTTGAAAGACCGGGTTTTAAAGTAACATCCACAAAGTTGCTAGCCTGGCAAGCCAGACCCACATCAGAAAGATGTAGGGTCTGGCATTGCTCCATTGGCAGTGTGGGCGGGATAAACGGTTGTCTTTCAAGTTCCCTCTGCACGCAATAGGATAGCGCTACAACCAATCAGAGCAACGAAGAAGGTGACGTAGTCAGAGGGACGGCTCTGACTACGTAATTAATCAAAACTCCGAATACATATTTCTTTTCGAGGAAAGACTTCAGTGCCGTTCTTTGTTCAAAGAAAATGTTAACTTCAAGTCTTGAAGAGTTGCGAAGAGTGGAAAGACAACCGTTCGCCAGCAGCAGCAGCCATTGTTTACCTCTAACACGGAACCGTCGCAACTCTGTCGTCATGGTAGCCCCTCACGCTGTGATTGGTCTGACAGATTTTGTGTTTCCAGCACAAAAAGCCGACGGAGCAGTGCTAGACCCACCTGGCTGTCAAATAAATTTGCTGCCGCTAGGGGCGTCTAGATTTCTAGGCTACAAAGTTGCACAAAGTGGATATGAACGTTTTCCTGCAGTACAAAAACAGCAGCTCTCAACATTCATTATACAGCTCCCCCTGCGGCAGGCAGGGGAAGTTCCTCCTGCCTGCAAAAAAAAAAATATATATATATATTTAATATCTTAATATATTTAATACATAATTTCGCTTTGGGGAAGAAATATATGTTGAAAAAATGTGTTTGTTAGTTTTTAGTGTCCTTAAATAATACAATGTTTCATTTCATTTCAATATAAATTTCATTCATATTTATTTTTCGACCGGAAAAGTTTAAGAAGCTTATAAAAATTTTTTTTTAAAATTGACACAAAACGCTTAAATTGAAACGGAAGTGTTTTAAATAATTATATTTTGTTCTTGTCGTGTCACATATTCTACACATAGACATTGAAACTTGTCTTTTTAGCAAGACTCTGTTTAACTTACTATAGTAACTTTGGGGACTCTGGGAATGGAGAGGGCAGTGGCAGCGAGCGCTGTGAATGAGCAAGAGAGATGAGAACTAATGAAGTTGTATGACGCGAGTGTTGAATTAATAGCATGTTTACTTTACATCGTATGAGTGTGATTGATTTCTCGACTAGGATTGCTCCGAAGCAAAGAAGTCAACACATGAATGCAGCGTGACGTGAATGCATCGGGGAATAGGAGCGTGTGAATCGTTCGTCTTTTAGAAATGAGATCGCATAGATGTATGAATCAAGACCGTGATTTTTTTTTACGATTTATCGTGCAGCCCTAAACACACCCCAGGTCCAATTTTACCATAGTTCTTCCCTTTGCTGCGGCTAAACTCCACACGGAGACATTGCTGCAGTAGTTACAGTGGGGTTTAATAGGAGAGTATGTCTTCAAATCGCTGTAGCATCAACCATAAGTATCAGATATTAGTTTATTTCCCATATGATAACTCAGGGGTTCTGTCTCAGAATCACATTATTATGTGACAGCATATTACATTTTTGCAATGTTCCTATGGCGAGAAATCAGTAATTTAGTAAGAGAACAAACTTTTGCCAGGCCAGCAGCCTTGTAAACCAGAATACACTTCGACTTGCGGGATTGGGGTAGGCCGGTATCTCTGTACAGCTGCCGAGGCATGACCTTTTTCTAAGAGGAAACGGCCTGGTAGTCACTGTTAACCTGGCGGATTTGGTGTGGTCTGGCAGCGGGGCCCATATGGCTGTTGCATCTAGGTTTTTACATGCGGTCACGGACCGCATGTCAGGCAGCGATTCATTGGATATCCCATTTTTTCTTTGAGCATTAAAAAGGAGAACTCCAGTGTACAATGGTTTTGGGATATGTTTAGTATGATAACAAGTTCATGGCGAGCAAAAAAAAGTGTCTACGACGCGAAAGCTAAGTTCGCTGTTTTTAGCTGATTCTACCAAACTGCTATACGTTTGAGTGCTACAGGCATCTGACATGGTAAAAAATAAATCACTTTTTTAAAGCACTTACAAGGCTAGAAATAGCCTGACACTTAACATATAAAACGAGGTATTGACAACTTCGTAAGTGTACAGATAGTTTATTAAAAAGCATATTTTATACACACAATACCTTCAGTAGTTTACCCATCGACGCCATGTTTTTTTTTAGGCTCGATAAGTCAATTGACGATCACGCGAGCACGCAAGCTCTGTGATGCGTCGATTGACGATCACAGAGCTTGCGTGCTCGTCAATCGACTTATCATACTAAACATATCCCAGAACCATTTTACACTGGATTTCTCCTTTAACTTGCTACCCCCGGGATAGCTGCATACCGAAATGTTGCCGTCAACTCTGTGAAAGGTTTCTTTTTTTCGGTTTGAGACTTGTTTTTCCTCGAAAACGAGGGGTACATGACCAAAATCCAGCACCAAAAAACTGCTATTTAGTGTTCTAGAATGCACCACTGGGGTGCATTAAACTTAGCGGCGGTGAGCCAACGTTAGCGTTGCCAGGCTAGTTCTCCCAGCTGAGTCACCAGCGATCTAATCCCGCGGCCATTGTCATGAAGGGAGTCTAAATGTAACAATATTGTATCATAGCAAACTGCCAAATATCTTGCTAGCTTTCACAATGAATAATAAAGCCTGTTATATATATCATTATGATACATTTGATTAATTTATTCAATTCAGAAATGTACAATTTACAGAACTTTGCCTCCTGATGTTGAGAGGGGTGTAGCTAAAGTAATTCTGGGTAACATAGGAAAATAGCACACCGGAGCAGATCGAGGGAAGCCTGACACGACAGCCCGTGACAAATAGCAAATAACGATAAAGTACAATATTACACATATTGGAAAAATAAACCCTGCAATGAATAGTACATCAATATTAGATGTTTTAAAACAATGTCAGTGTTTTCACTTTATTTTAACTTTTTTCTGCACGATTGCTAATCCCGTCACTGATTCAAACTTAAAGTTACTTTCTACACTCTACACTCAATATGTTAAACACTCCGTGTTTAACATATTCAGCATTGAATTGCAATGCTTGAGTCTTGACAGTGTGAAGACGGCTGTCAGCACCTTTACACACTGCGCAGTGCACACACACCCAGCAGGCATTACCTACTTATGTACACAAACACATAAAAAAACACTATTTATTCTTTGGCCCCTCTCCTATTGGGGGGGGGGGGGGGGCTGAGGGCAGCGGTTAGTTTTATGTCTTTTAATTAGCTCACCGTTGCCCCGGCAACACCACCCAGCTGTCAAACACAAAAAAAAACTCTGTTCCACATCATAAAAAAGCAGAGCGAGAGAGAGAAAAAAAAAATACAAATAAAAAAGCAAACATGGAGTACAAAGTGGGAGAAAGTGCCTAAATTATTTGGAAAACAGGCCGGCCTCACAACACAGTGTTTGTGATGGGGGGGGGGGGGGGGGGGGAGGGGAAGCAAACTGAACGTTAGCTTGCATGGTGGGGGGGGGGGGGGGGGGGGAGGCATGCCCTAGTACACCACTCACACGGTGCTGGAGTGCTGCCCTCTTGTGTGGTGCTGTGCATACAGGACCACTCCATGTACTGAGGGTAGCGCAGAGTGTGTCAACGTGTCTCATAATAAATGCCACTGTTGCTACCTGCTCGTCCAGAGGTACACCTATGTCATGTCCCCGGGTGCAGTGTTGTGCCTGAACGCGTTCATTGAACGAAAGTTCATGAACTCGTTCATAATTTTGGTGAACTTGAACGAACGAACGGTATTTCTGCCTGACGAACGATACTGTGAACGCGTTCATTCTGGTGTCTGTGAACGTCACGTTCACTCTTTTTTAATTTCGTTCAATAAGGTTCAGGCAAAAAACACACCGTTAGCACTAGGGATGGGCATTTTAAGAAATGTCCTTGATCGATCATCGCTAGAAATATCGATCAATTATCGATTAATCGTTATTTTTGTGGGGGTGCGCGATTGTTGACGGCGGGGGGGGGGGGGGGGGGGGGGGGGGGGGGGGACCTACGACCGACCGTATTATGACAGTCCTGGACCGGCCCAAATAGCTGGACCGGCCCAAAAATAATAATACACAAAATAAAAAATTAAAAATATATATATATTACGGCCGGACGGCTCGGTCTGAAATCTCCCGAACCTCCCTATGGCAGCCCGTCCCTGGTTATAGGCCTATGCGGCGCTCGTAAAAGCCGAACAATGCGCCTACATGCGCTCTTAAAGGTTTGGAAATGATCCAACAAGACTAAATCTGTATTCCAATTGCAATAAGTAGCCTACTTATCGGCCAACAATAATCAAATAAGGCAGTAAAAGTGGGCATTAAACTGTATAACTGTTTTGAAAAAAAGGGGAAAAAGGCCGACATATGCCTACAATATGCGGCCGGCGCTCGGAAAAGGCTCGCAACAAAAAGATGAGCCACACATTTAGAAACAATTGCATGATCTATCTAAAAGCAATACCTTAGTCAGAAAACATATAGGAGGCTGAACGTTTTGCTAAAATGTCACATTTATGGAAATATTGAAAATGTTGGAGCGGCTGACTTGACCACGCGAAACCGAGAGACGGCTGTCTTGACCGCAGTACGCGATCGGTCATTAATCAATAATCGTTTTAACCGTATAACTGCACACAACTTTATTTAAAAGCAATCAAATGGAAAACATGTGTGTTTGTATTTTGGTGTCCGGTGCGTGTGGATGTGCGGCTCCTCCGGCGGAGCGGTTCATGTTAATAGCGGAGTCCGGGAGGGTTCACCTTCACGGCGTATAACACAACAAATATTGTTATGATTAGTTTATTGGGCTGTAGGCCTGGTAGTGCAGTGTATTGCTAATGGATATGAGTATGATGTGTAGAGGTGACCTGTATCAAAGTAAAAGAGCATAATTGTTATTATAGGAAGCCAAAAACAGCAGATCCACCAGGGAGCGACCACTGTGACCAATGAGAGGATCTTCATTCAGATAAGAGAAAATAACTCTGTCCTTAGCCCTGCACACTTTTGTGTTCTTGTTATTATTTTAGTTGTATTTGTGAACTGTAACCAGTGACAGATATTCATTGAGTTAAGCTATTTTCACTCACTGGACAGAAAGTAGAAGCACTTTCCATGGTCTTGGACTCTGACTGACTCTTTTAAATTATTAATATATTTTTTTTTTTACTATTGGGCAAACAATCCAAACAATTGAAAAGTGACTTAATAACGTTGACATGCACTTTGAATGTTGCACTTTGAAATTCAACATTGAACTTCAACTACCTCGGCCTGGTTCCTACCTCAGTTTCTAGTCAGTAGAATGGTCTTGAGGGTTTGTAATTTTCTTTCCAGAATTCCAGTATTACTATTTTGTAATGTTCTGCTATGGAATTTGAAATTATTATTGCACCTTACAAACTACTGTCCTGTTTGTTTTATAATTTCTTATTAAAAAGGACATTCAAGCAAGTTTTTCCTCATGTTTTTGAGAATATAATGTTGGGGTGAAAGCTGCAACTGCTACTAGTGTGGACTGACAACAATGGGGGAAGGCCCTTCGATGCTAATGTAAAACCTGGTTGGATAAGGATTCAAAACTGGATGAAATCTGCCACATAGTTTCAGTGTTAAACTAATGAAATAATTGCTGGCTGTGGCAACAATTTTAAAAGAGTATAGTTCGCAACGTATTGAAAAAAAGAACTGAACTAGTTCATTTTTTGGAGCTGTGAACTTAGTTCAAAATTTGGAATTATGAACTATGAACTGAACTAGTTCATTTTAAAATGTGTGAACTATGAACTGAACTAGTTCATGTAGAAAGTGAACTTTCCCAACACTGCCCGGGTGTGTGTGTCTGTATGTGTGTGTGTGGTATCTGTGTGAGGTTTTCTGTGTACCTGAAGTTGGGTGCGGAGGCCCATTCCAGGGCAAGACAGGCCAGGTCCACGGCTGCGTACACCAAGAGGAAGAAGATGGTGGCGATGCCCGCGATGGTGTTCACCTTCCCTGCAAACAACACCAGCTACCAGCAGGGAGAGGGGGAAACACACACAGTCAAACAACACCAGCTACCAGCAGGGAGAGAGGGAAACACACAGTCAAATAACACCAGCTACCAGCAGGGAGAGAGAGTGAGCGAGAGAGAGCCCCAACTTGAAGCTAGTTAGTTAAAGTAGTAAGTAGTAAGAGGGAGGTAAATACACAGTCAAATAACACCAGCTTCCAGGAGGGAGGGAGGTAAACACACGGAGGGAGGTAAACACACACAGACAAAGAGACAGACAGACAGAGACAGAGAGACAGAGCCCTAACTTGAAGCTAGTTAGTTAAAGTTAGTAAGTTAGTAACATTTGGACTGAGAAAGCATTGACCAAGCATAACAACATGTTAGTCTTTAAACCTACAACCTGCGATGCCTGTGCTCCACCTGGGAGGAGACTGGGAGAGTGAGAGTGAGTGAAAGCAAGCATGCGAGAGAGAAAGAGACGACCTCTGGCAGTCAAAGTCAGTGTAGATCTCCGGCGGTCCCCCGGGAGCCTTGCTCTACCATAGCATTAATTAGCCATTAACTCAGACACAGGCCAGCGTCAAACACCACTGTCACACAGTGTGCATGTTGTGTGTATGTGTGCATGCGTGCATGTGTCTGTAAGTGTGTGTGTGTGTATGTGTGCGTACATGCGTGCGTGTGTATGTATGTATGCGTGCGTGTGTGTGTGTATTTCTGTCTCTCTCTCCACGCCCTAGATCTCTGGTTGCGCCGAGTTCCATTTCTTTGTAGGAATATGAAAGTATATAGGGAGAGCAACAGTGCATAAATTGTCCTGATTTTTACTGAAAATATGGGCTCACCCAGTCGCTCAATTTAAATAGGAGTATTTTTAGCAAGATGTGTTTCAGACTACTAATGCCTTGGTGGTGGGAATACGTTGAATCCCACATGTAGGTGTATGTGATGCACTCATCTAGTGAGGAAGAAGTGATCAGCCATTAGACCACTACAGTTCCCCTCCCAGTATCCATCATATAGAAAGATCTAGAACTTTCCATACGTGCGTACATAGTGCATACTCCATACGTGTGTGTGTGTGTGTGTGTGTGTGTGTGTGTGTGTGTGTGAACGAATAGCAGTGGCAGCTGATAAGAGATTGACCAGTAGCCAATCTTGACATCAAGTGTAATATGATGATGACGAATCCCGGTCTTCGTGTGACGCATTATTGGGACATAGCCTAGCCATTCATATACACCCAATGCACACTCATGTACACGCACACACACACAAAGCCTTACAATTCTTTGACCCAAAGGTCCCATGAAAGCCATGTGTGTTTTTCTTTCTTTTCAATCCTGCAGGGTGAGAGATTGTTGGAACACGGGGTGAGATTACAATCAGGGTTTTCTCGTCCGTGAATCATTTCAATGGCGGAGCAGCACAAGAGAGAGAGAAAAAGAGAGGTAAAGAATAAGAGAGTGGAGAGTGAGGGCGAGATAGACTCAATGATCTCTGATGGCGGCAGCACGGCTAACAATTTCCCCTCTAATTACTCCGCCTCCACCCCCCGAGTGGAGCACAGGATGGAGAGAAAGAGAGAGGGAGCGAGAGAGGAAGAGAATGACAAAGAATGACACTAGACAGGTATTTAGCATGAAATACTTTGCATCGATAAGGAGGGAATAGACAGACTCACTCCCTGAAACTCTGCCTCTCTCTCCACCTCGCTCTTGTTTCATTCATTCATACCTTCCCTTCCACATCCCAGTAAACACCTCCTGACACCACTTGCTAAAAATTGACACCTCCAGTACACTTGGAAGACACAATAGCACAGAAAGCCCAATTTCATGCACGTGAACAAAGAATAGAAAAAAAATGAAACAAAATGTATTTTTTCTAACTTTGTCGTAAAAGCTGACACTTCTAAAGATCGCATCAGAGGAGGAGGAGAAGCAGGAGGTAGAAGAAGGGAGATGAGGAGAAGGAGGAGGAAGAGGGAGAGAGGAGGAGGAAGTATTTCCAAAATAGTTGAGCAGTCCTTTTAATCAAGCGATATCAATTCCAGTGTTGTTGATTTTCTGCGAATGCCTTGTGTCCTCTACCTGCCCACACTAGACCAGAGACCAAAGATCATCTACAGTTTCTATGGTTAAAAACATTAATCATCAGTCATTTATTTTCATGCTCTACTATTAGATTAAATATTCACCATGTAAACGAATGTGTACTTCATTTGTAAATATATGTGCCTTGCCACCAGTGTTGGTAATAACGGCGTTACTAACGGCGTTACTTTTTTCAGTAACGAGTAATCTAATTAATTACTTTTCCCTCGTTGCAACGCCGTTACCGTTACTGAGAATGTGAAGTGGCGCGTTACTTATGGTTGCTATTCGTCCGGCTTTAGGCCGGACTGTCCGGTTTTTCAAAGCCCTGTCCGGCGCAGCATCAAGCCGGACGCGTATTTGTCCTCCTCTTTGAGACACCCCCGCCGGTCATAGGTCCGCCCGCCAGTCATAGGTCCGTGGTGTGTTACGATCGCGCGCCCCCCCCCCCCCCCCCCCCCCCGCCGTCGGCCGTAGGTCCGAGGAGTGTTACGATCGCCCCCCCCCCCCCGGGCTGAGGTGTCCTCCTTTTCAACAACTCATAAATGGTCACCCTAGCGTTACTACAATTTGGTTGAATGAAGCGCAAGGTGTTTTGGCCACACATCTGCTGCACAGAGCCATAGAGATCTCTCTCTCTATGGCTTAACAGGCTGCAATATATTGAGTTCAAATAAATACCAAATGTTCTAAAATACTGTATATAGTGTTTTCATTCTTCAATCAGTTAATATAAACACCTTTGACGTTAAAGATGTTATAGAATGTAATAGCGTATAGAACATGAAAAATAACGCCACAGTTACTTTGCTAGTAACATTACTCTTACAATTAGGTAACTGAATTACTAACTCAATTACTTTTTGGGAGGAGTAATTTGTAACTAACTAATTACTTTTTTAAAGTAAGATGACCAACACTGCTTGCCACCATATTCACAGGAAGATATGATTGTGCATGTACACAAATACACAATTTTAATGGTTTTAAATACAGTCATCGCCACTTTGGTTAGTTTATTGTAATGAAATTATTATAAATCATCTCATTCTGATGGAAGGCTACATCCCCTATAGGTGCTTTTTGGACCAACCAAAATATTTAGCAAATCTTTTGTAACTAAAAAGCACACACTTACGTTCTCTTGCATCTTTTCTCGTCCTTTATTTCTTTCAGCCCTTAAAGAGCCCCCCCCTAGCCTGGCAAGCCAGACCCACATCAGAAATATGTAGGGTCTGGCATTGCTCCATTGGCAGTGTGGGCGGGATAAACGGTTGTCTTTCAAGTTCCCTCTGCACGCAATAGGATAGCGCTACAACCAATCAGAGCAACGAAGAAGGTGACGTAGTCAGAGCGACGGAAATTAGTCCATGGGGAAGTGTTCCGTATGGTGGATTGTGGAAAAATAGTGAAATAAAATGTTAACTTCAAGTCTTGAAGAGTCGTGGCCAAAGCCGAGTCGAAAGACAGCTGTTCGCCAGCAGCAGCAGCCATTGTTTCCCTCTAACACGGAACCATCGCAACTCTGTCGCCATGGTAGCCCGGCTTCCGACTCCGCCCCTCACGCTGTGATTGGCCTGACAGATTTTCTGTTTCCAGCACAGAAAAACGACAGAGAAGTGCTAGACCCCCCTGGCTGCAAATTAAATTTGCTGCCGCTAGGGGCGTCTAGATTTCTAGGCTAGGGCCCCCCAACACACACAGTTAATTCATGTGTGGGGAGATAAAAAAATGTAAATTACAGCTGGTCTTGTCTTTGTAATGTAATGCACGCACAGATGAACTAAATGAACGTGATGTAACTCATGGTAAGACAAACGCTAGAGCTAGAGTAAATGTAGTAGAATCGCAATGTCAAGAGCGTTGTCTTGAGACAGATGAGGTGGAAAACTCTCCTACTAACTCATACAAAATGAAGGTTCACTGCCTTATCATTACGTTATCATGTTTTATGTTGAACTACAGAGCAGTTAGTCAAGTTAGTAACTTGTGGTACGCGTACCACTGGTGGTACATGTGATTTTATTCTTGAAATAGACACATTTACAATAATAGAAAACATAATATAAATAATTGAAAATAAATATATTAAACATTGTTCAGTAAATATAGAATTATAGCTTGTTATTTATTATATTATGTTACATTATTTCAAAAATAGTGTGCATTGTGCTTTGTGCATTCCATCATGTTTCCTTTGTAAGGTTTTCCATTGATGTTGTGTGTTAATTTATGTTTGCTAAATAAACACTGGCAGCATAAGCATCATTGCTGACTTTTTCTTGCCACTGTTTCCCACTGGCCATGGCCTTTTTGCAGTAATAATTGTGTATAAAGGGGGTGCTGCTGGCACTCTTTGCCCAGTCACTGCATGTGTATTTATCTATTGTTTACCGTTTGCATATGAGGTGGTCCGGGAAAGGTCTTGATGACAATTTAGTGGTACACCTAAAGTCAAAGGTTGGGAACCACTGTTATAGAGCATCAAATGGAAACATCTAATGAATATTTAATGGGACCCAAGGCTGGACACTCTCCACATTGCCATTCTACTTGACATTCGCTCTAGCGTTTGTCCTACCACAAGTTACGTCAAGTTTAAGTTGGATTTCTGGTCTGTGTATCCATGTTGCATTACAAATGAGTTCAACTGTAATTCTAAAATAATTACAATACTTTGAAAATAGATTTGCTACCTCATTTCTCTACACACCAATGACCCGGAGATGCCTACCTGCAAGTGTCCCTTTAATGTAGTAGTCTCTCACCCTCACCTGAACGAGGAACCAGGAGATGAGCACCGCTACCCAGGGGTTCCCACCGCAGGACGTCTTCTTAGCCGGAGACAATACCCTACCTGGAGAGAGAGTGAGAGGGGCAGAGAGTGGCAGATAGAGGGAGAGAGAGAGTGGCACAGA